>JAPYZC010004597.1:0-22227 GCA_030522665.1 Ichneumoninae sp. A BG-2022a | reverse complement strand
TTTAAATCATTTTGGGGTGGCCCATTACGCCCCGGGTCGGCCCGATTTTTCACTAGCCCATCTCGCCCCGGGGGCCCATCTTGCCCCGGTTTCCCCTACACGTATATATTATTTTACACATATACATGCGAAATTTTATTTATGGGCCGGCTCGCGAGCCCCGATTCATCGATCCTGCATCCAATTTCGATTCCCCTCTCTCTCGATCTCGTTCTGTTGTCGCGAGCGTGCATCTTTTTCTCCCGCACCTGTATATCGTTTCGTACGCGGCGCCTCATCGCGGGGCGAGGAAGGACGGCGCGCAGTTTCCGTCGCGCGGGTTCGACTCTAATTTAGTAGTCCCACACCCGACGGGGACGAACACGTTTCTCCGGGCGGGTCGCGTCGGTCGACGTGCCACGAAATCTATCGTCGAAGTTTCCCCGAGAGTAAAGCAGCAGTGGCGCGCGATGTACCGGAGGGGTTGGTCTGGAATCGGCCAAAATCTTCTCGACAGCCGAGTGGGAGTTTCTCGAGCTACGATCAACTATCAATGCGCCCCCCCCCGTGCTATGCAACTGTATTTTTCCCGTCGACCAACCGACCCTCTCTCTCATTTTCTGAAAAATAGATCGCTTCGTGGCATCAAGCTTGTACCGAGTTGTAAAATAAATAATAACTCTGACGGTAAAAAAAAAAAAGAAAAAGACGGATCGACAATTCGAATGAATCAATGAATTTTTCATTTATTTCAAACATAATTAATAACACACAGTAAAAATGGTACCAACGTTTTGTTTTTGTCCACAAACATTCACAATTCTTTTCTCGTTAATTTTATTTATTGATTTATTTGAATATTTCCGGGCACAACCCATTTACAGTGCGATATTGATGTATCGGCCAAACATATTATTCGCATTAGGAAGAGATCGCATTAAGAAGGATCCCACACTTCTACACAATATTGTAATACATACAGCAAAGAGATAGCAAAAAAAAAAAAAAAAAAAAAGAAAAAAAAAAAAAAACAAAAAAAAAAAAAAAAAAAAAAAAAAAAAAAAAAAAAAAAAAAAAAAAAAAAAAAAAAAAAAATGATGCGCATTGTACAATAATTGTTTTCTATAAAGTTAACAAGATAACAGTTTTGGACGTTCGTGGCAAAAAAATTTGTTTGTTAAGAATACAAAGAAGATTCCATCGTGGGTAACCGACTAGAGAAAAGAGGAATAAAAAATAAAAGCCATGAATTAATGGTAAACGAAATTGACGAAGAATTTCGTAATTGTAACATTCCGCCCGGTGGAAACGGGCGCGGGCGAGCGGAGAATGAGAATTTAATTCTCCGGCAGCGGAGCCAAAGGAAAGGTACGAAGTCGAGCACGCGTACCGTATTACACATACCCGCATGCATGTGCCCGAGTAAGTTGTCTCGACGCCACCGAGAGACTCGAAGCTAGAAGCCTAGTCAGGGCTCATCCGGCGTCAGTTGGACTAGCGAGCGGCCGGAGCCGAAGATCACTCTCACTCTCTGACTCGCGTCGAGAGTCATCGGGCCGAGAGGTAAACACAGAGTAGGAGCTTCGGGAGCTGCCGTTCCGTCCCGTCCCGTCGCGAGGCATCGATGACCTCCGATCGGTCGGGGGCGCCACTGGGAGGTAAAATGTCTCTGAGTTGTGCTCTCAGCCGTTGCGATCTCTCCGTGGTGTATCACCGACGAGTCAACCTCGTGTCGTCTTTCTCTCGAGGGGCCTCGAGGCCGATGCTCGGATATATCGGAGATGAAAGCGAAGGAACGGATCGTTCGTAGATTAGAAGCGCCGGTGAATCGAGGATGAGCTTCTACGGTTAGATCTGGGCTCTATATATATACACATATATCGTTGCAGAGGATTCTCTGCCGGCTCGAGTTTCGATGCACGATCGAGGACACTTATACCGGATACCATTGGGAAGTAATCTGTTCCGAACAATCTACAGTGTTATTCACTACTATATTTCTTTTTGTATGTGACTATGAGAGTACCCTGCAGCGACTTCTCAGGGACTCGGAGAGAGGAAGATGTTCCCATTCGCCGAACGGAAAGCTGCTTGAAAAAAATCGGTGACATCTAGGGATCCATGTCCATTCCGTCGAATGTACACGACGGTACATCTTTGTCACAATCGAAGTAGCCTTTTTTTTCTTTTTTTTTTAGTTGTTAAAACAAAATATCGTTACAACGAGCGACGAACGAGGAGCCTCGATCGTCGAGCAGTTAACGTATTGGACCAGCTATTATGAGAATGAAAAATAATTTACCTTCGATAGCGGGTGGCACGACAGCCGAGGTTCGCGTGTGAGAAATAATTATCTACTCTAAGCTCCCGTGGACCCGTGGCTTCATACCGTTAATAATGGGCCTAATGACCGAAGCGGCCACCCGGCCGATGCTATAATACTCCCTGGTCCTGGACACCGCTCCCCGGTTACGCGGCTCCCGGTTACAGATTATCTACGAGCGTTATGGAAGCCTCGCGGAAAGCCGGCTCAAGTCCGAGCCTGACGGGGGCTTAACAGCTCCCACGGCAAAGCTCTCCGAGTCTTCAAATTTTTTTCAAAATTTATACCGCGTTGGACCGAATGCCGAATAAAATTATTATTATTATTACTATCGTTTGTCGATGAAAATTATTATAATTATTATTAATTATTAAAAAACCTGAAATGTTAAAGTTCTCTCTCGGTTGATCGGCTCTGATAAATCCGTTGCTCACTGAAGATGAGTTGTGCGGCAAAAGAATGTCAGAGATCTAGGTATGTACGAATTTACCGGGAAACTTACGAAGGACGGAGAGTTTAGGAGTTTATAGAGTCTTAAGAGTATATATGTTGCCCTGTGAAGGGGTTGGAGGGCGGGAAGAAAGAAAAAAAATAACAAACAAACAAACAAACAAACAAATGTACGAAGAACGAAGAGCGTACGAAAGGACCGCTGCAGTTGGACGGACCGGCGCGTTTATACCCAGCGCGCTTCTCTCGGCGCCGGCGAGTGAGAGGGTTGGCGAGGGTTTGCGAGGGTTTGCGAGTGGGGGAGGGATAGAGAGGGAGAGAAGGAAGATTCGCTGGGAGCGAGAAAGAGGGAGGGATGGCAGAGAAGGGAGAGAAGCGGCAGTGGAGAGGCGGCCGAGCGGGCCATGCAGCCCGGCCCGAGTTTGCGAGAAGCGGCATGAGGTTTCCACGCCGCGACGACTACCCGTCAGTACCGTGCCGCGACTCCTTCGTAACGTGTCCTGCCGGTTTATCCATTCCATCGTGCTTTCTCAAGAGAGCATACTACTCTTCAAAAAATCTACATACATAAAGAAAAGAAAATAAAAAAATTAACAACAACATTTATCAGTTATTTTTGTTGTTGTATTTAAAAAATTATACGTTAAAACCCGTCGCGTGTGTATCTCGAACTCGGGAGGACTCTGAGAAGATAACAATAGAGCGTTTAAGGTGCACGCACGTGGGAACCCTGACTCGTCCTCCGTCGGTGTTTCGCTTTCGGAAAGTCTCTGAGTGCCGGCGGCTTCGTTAACACGGTAAGCGAACCTAGCACAGCCTTGCAAGATCGAAGGGTCCGTCGTACCCACGTTCTTGTCAAGAGTTGCCGGTCCGAGTAGCGGAGAGAACAATACATTTTTTTTGCTACCTCGGATAAAAAGAAAAAAAATCTTCTCGTCAACTCCAACACGTACTTCTAGATAGGAGAGAGGAGTTAAATATATATTTATTTTTATTTTTTATAATGTCGAAAGTCGAGAGGCAGAGTTTGAACGAGCCGGGAGGGTGGAAAAATGCCGAGAGCCTCGGAACACGTGTACGGAATGACCTGCACGCGACAGCGCTCGACGTTTCGAAAAGACTGTGCTAAACTCGACGTTAAACATGCGAGGACTCAACCCCGGAGAAATATAACGCGTTTTCGCCTCCACCCATTATTCCTACGGGCTGCTTCAACGTTTTCACTCGTCCCGCCGCGTCGAACCGAGTTTTAATCCCCGGTTCAATTTGGTGTTTCGATTTACCTTTGTTGCTTCGCCAAGAGTCGATCAACGGGATTCTTACTACCGGGAATAACAATGTGAACACAATATGGGACGTGAGCTTCGTACGATTAGAGGGAAAACTCGCCGGGAACGGTTTAAGTTATGAAAGAAGTTTGAACGAGGACCCTGACGACGCTCCGGTTGCTCTCGTTCTCTTGGGCGCAACGTATTTCCGGGTAATGCTTTAAATTTCGGGCTTTTCATCCCACATCGAAGCACGGACGCGCGGCTGCGCTGCCTCTTCCGATTCATCCGCTCTGTACACCCTGGCACTAAATCTTCTAAAGTCGGGACCGGGCGTTCTACGCGATTATTATGCAGCTTGAAAAACCTAACTTTGAGGATTTTTTTTTCTGCCTCCTTCCCTCTTTCCGCGCGGTAAAGAAGGTCTGCACCTTTAACATACATTTCTCATCGACAAACTTTCACAATACTTTTCTTCTTAGTTTTAGATTTTTTTTTCTTAAATGAAGAAAGTACGGTTCGTTGGCAAGAAGAAATATTGCATTTTTGTTCCTTCCTCAGGTCGAAGGTTCCCTAATAATGTTCTGGCGATTCGATACATTTTTTAGCGAATTCGAATACGAATTCGATATCATTTCAAATTGACATTGGATTCGTGTTCAGCGCGAAAAAATCTATCGAATCTCATTTAGGCCGAATGTCCAAAAATGAGCGTGCAAAAAAAAAAAAATATATATATATATATAGGCTTTGAACACTTAAAAATATTTCGCAATAGTCAATGATGGAAGAAGATGAACGAATACGTGTACAGAATAGAAAAAAAAATCTGTCCAACTTCCAGTTGAATGTGTTTTTAATGAGAAATCAACGAATTTCGAGAAAAAAAATCTGTCGATCTATCGTCTCGATTTTCTCTGACGATGTGTTGAATGCATCTATCGGGTATACCAGCGAGGTATCGGAAAGGGATGATCCTGCTAAGCTTGTTCCAGCTCGACGCTGCGCCCTTAACATACAATTCATGTCGACAAACTTTCACGATATATTTCATGTAAATTTTAAAAATTTTCTGCATGAAAAAAGTGCGTTTCGCGACCAGCAAGAAACATGTCAATTTTTCTCTAAAAATGTTCTGGCGATTCGATGAATTGTTTTGTACCGACCAGGAATCCGATATGAGTTTTAGCGCAAAGTTGAGTCCCACATTTGCAACCGCCGATAGAAATTATTTGGTTTGTAATTTAAATAAAATTGAATTGACAACTAAAACATAGGGCACTCGGCTCGCTGCGCTGCTACACGAGCTCTTCCGTTACACACATCTAACGATGTGCGAGGTCGTTTAATTTTTGAAATGACGGCAGATGGAGATAAATAAATTTATGTTACGTTTGCAATAACTGTTACACGCGTACCCGTTGAAAATCGTAACTATTTAGTAGTTACGATTGTCGCGCTACGTGTGAAAACGGTAGACGCAATGCGTATATTTCGCTTTACTGCATAAATGACCGCGCTTTCCAGTGGCCTCTCTGTTTCCGGTTGTTCCGCAGAGATTGCACGGTCAACCAGAATACAAGAGTACTTCGCTGGGAGCGATCTCTGTGTTGTCCGCCTCGTTGTTTATCAGCAAGTGTGCATGTTTCACGGCTTTCCGAGCTCGCGTTTAGCTTGCGGTGGTCAACTACAGACGACTCCCCCGGTGTATATCGCTCATACGGTTTCGGCGGTTTTGTAAATCGTTTCGTTGTAAATGTTTGCCCCCTCGAGTTTCCACAGCGGGGAATTAAAATTATGGAGGTGCCTTCGAACGGACACCGCTCAACGTGACAAACGCGGCAACACATACACAACATTTTAACAAGGTGTCGAAAAGTTTACATCGCAAATTTGCAACAGATGCTTTGGCGAAGAGATGAAAAAAAAAATTCTACACCAGAAATTTACTGCACTCGAAAATGTGTTGTCATTCCTCCATCGTTAACACTCTTCAGAGTATGGTGAATTTGCAGTCACCTTTTTTTGGCATCTGAAACATTTGATGGAGGTAGTTATTTTCTTCCTGTAGTTCATGTTGGCAACATAAAATATACCAGGACATGTTCTGTGCGATCCCTCTATGCTTCTCTAGGCCTAAACGACTACCATTATTACTATGGCCACATTAATATGGCGTTAGTATGACTGTCCGGTTAATATGGCCGATCGCACATATTTATTTATAGATCCGCAATTACATCACGCATCGAAAATATCGAAAGTATTGAGTGAATTACTGCGGTTGGATGTTTCTAGAGTTGGTTAAAATGAAAATTAAAAAAAAAATTTTACGGTTAAACCTGTAAATGTAATTGTTTAAAAAATCATTGTCCCATGATCATATGATCATGGGGTATCAACGTATCCCAATTGTAATAAGAAATAAATAAATAAAATAACGCATAGCAATTGATCTGCGGGATTGAGAGAAGAAAATCTTAGTGGAAGTTGAAGAAGACCGAGCACCCGTTCGAATCCATGAAGCCAATGGAGAAAGGCAAGAGGCGGAGAGACGAGCCAATTTGTTCCCGTTTGTCGGGAAAATCCTCAGAGTGATCGGGAAGGCGAGAGGCTGCATCTGTCACTCCCGGCGAACGGGAATCAGTAAATTCTTCGAGATTGATGGCCACAGCCTCAGACGCGCCAGCACCGGCCTGCGGCGGAGATGGAACCGATCGTCTTTCTTAACATATCTCGGCGAATTATAATAGCACGAGATCTCGGATTTACGCCAAGAACGGAAACCGCGTCGACGATACGCGGCGGACGGATTCACCGCAGCTGATGTATGCGCACGAGTTTCCCACAGGTTTCGAGCGTCGAGCTGGAACAAGCTTGGCGGGATCATCCCCTTCCGATACCTCGCCGGTATAACCCGATACATGTACTCGACCTATCGCCTGAGAAAGTCGAGACAGATCGACGAATTTTTCCCGAAATTCGTTCGCTTCTCTTTACTTTACAGATACCTACATTCAATCGGGGTTTAAATCATTTAAAGGATCGATTACGTTTTTTGTTTTATCCGTAATTGTAATACTTGTGATAATAATTTAATAACTATTACCGGTGAGAATGAAATTATTGTATATTTGTTTGACGACGAGCAGTGTGTATCTCGAACGAGGTAAATACCTGCCTCTGACGAATGAAAATTGTGCAACGAATTCACACGCGAGAACCGTATATACCCACACGTTTTTCCGTGACGACCTATTTTTATATGTATCCGAGAGGTGCGAAAAAAGTGGACTGTAGAAATCACATAGACACATGGAGAGTTGATGCCTTCGAATAGATGCCTTCGCAGGCTTCTTTCTTATTCGCGAAACAATGCTCGGTTGAAGAATGAGCTCTCACGCTTACCGCGAGTATATCAGTGTCTCGCACATACCCGCAATTAATACACCTATAGTAGAATTCTCGATCGCAGCGATGTTAAATAAACAATCTTCCTGCTAAATTTTTAAAATAAAATTACGTTTTTAGACTCAATGAAAGTGCAATGTTAGCGACTCCAGAACAACTTTGATAAACACATTATAATTTACTTTTATTCCCTAATTGCAATTAGTAACACGAGTCTCATTCGAGCCTCTCATTTAACTAAAATTTTTCGCGGAACTCTACGCTAATTGCAATTACCGGCTAGTGAGATATATTCTTTTTCCACGGAGTTGCAAATTCAATGTATACTCTAGTGCTTCGGAGTACTAAAAAATATATATATATATTTTTTGAATTGGTGAGTCTGATGGTATCTCGATAAATTGGCGAATACCCCGCCGACTCCCCGGAGTGTCCCCGGGGAGCGTTCTGCCTCGGCTGTGATTTTCGATTTATAATGGAAAATATTGATTAATGGCTCGACGACAAAAACAATTACGCGTATTAAACATCGTTGCTGGGCGAGCGGACGAGAGTGTTTCGTTGGAAGGACGGTACCAATGCCATAGGTACTCTGTTACGATAGGGACCAACAATAACGGAATAACGGAATAACGGAATAACGGAATAACGGAACTTCTCTCCGGAACGAGCATCGATCCGATAGGATATATTCTGGCCGATGCCTCTCTCGACGCTCGGTGGGACGCATTAATTTTCGTTACGCTGATGCGCGTCGCGCGATGTACATATATGAGAGACTATTCGCTCACGGGAACAGGGAGGCAGCATAACGACCGAAGCGAACGGCCCGAAGAATTACTTTGGAAGCCCGACGAGCTGCTGAGAATTCCCGATATCGAGTATCGACCGAGAATTACGAGATAGCAAGCGCAGCCTCCCCCCACCTCCCACTCTTCTCCTGCACTCGACAAACTTTTCACTCGAAGGTTCCTTCTCTCGGGCGGGGCGCGCTTTCCGAACAACTCCGCACTACGTCCAAGTGCCATCTCGGACCAAAGTATTGTATAATAATGAGAGAACATTTTTTTCTCACTCGGTCTGAGCTCTCAAGGCTCGTCCGTCAAGCTACTCCAGGGGACAAAGGACACTTCATGAATTGCGATTCAAGAGTTAAAATGCGAAGAGAACACTAAACTTTCATAGCCTCGAGTACAACGCCAGCAGGATATCGGATATCGTTGGGATATCGTTGTTCGATCATCTTTTTTTTCTCGAAAAAAAAAAACAAAACAGAACAAAACAATCTTATTAAAAAAATTCCGCGACATTATACGCTCTTGTCATCATGCGCGACAATTCCCAGGTCCGAAGATAACAAAATTCTTTAATTTTTGGGAAAATATAAATAAATAAAAAATTATAATTTATAACTATTAAAAAAAAAAAAAAAAACGGTACGTAAGTAAATTGTGCAAGGGTTAGGAACGAGGTTCGGATTGGGCATCGAAGGGTAGCAATTTTACGCGTCAGTCGGTGACGGATGTTGTATAGGTACGAATTGCGAACACAGACGAACACCGCCGTCTGTGTTCCCGCTGTCGCGACAAGTCCGTCTGCCGATGGTCCGTAAACGGGCGTGTCTGACCAGGTACGAGCGAATCTACTGGCTGTGCTGCCGGCCGTCGCAGTCCGGCGAAGCTCGTACGGCCGTACAGAGCCGCGATTACTGTTGGACTCTCCGGGAAGCAGGTATGTCGGGCAAAACGTTTCCATTATATGGATAACGAAGGGAGCCGGCGCAGAGACGAGGAGCGAGATAGGAGGAGATGAACGGAAAGACAGAGGACGAGGATTTCGAAATCGCTGCGTGGTCAGAGATTCGCCAAGCGAATTACGGTTCTCCACTTTCCAGAAGCTCTCCTGCAAACCGTGCCCCTGCTCCTTCCAACCCGCCCACGATATATGAGCAGCTCAACGACCGAGAGAGAAAGAGAGAAGTAACGTTCAAAATTTATTACACGACCGGCCCGACTTTCCACCACTTTCACGAGAGCAGGGACAGTCGATCGAGGGGCTAAGCAGTTTCTCAAAATTCTGGGGATTATTTATTTTTCGTCATAAATTCCACCGAGGGTAGAACCATTGTCATAAACGGAAACTCGTATGTCACACAAATTTCAAATGTTATCAAAAACAAATATATATATATATTTCAAATTTTACGGTCGGACACATTTTTTCAATTTTCTTTTTATTTTACTTTTTTTTCTACGACAAAACGATTTTGAGATATTTGATCTCTCTGTATGTAATAAAATCTTATTGCCAGGCCGAAAAGCTCAGTGACCGCTAGAAGCGTGATCCGAGCTTTTACCGCTTTTCGCCCTCAATCACTCGAAGAGCACTTTATCAGCTAAGTACCGAAGCGTTGCGAGTATTGCGGAGCGCGTCGGAGTGTTCTCGGTGTTTCTTGGAAATGGTGGGGGTTTACTGGAAAAGCCGTGACGAAACTACGTGTTAGGTAGAGCCGGTGAGCTTTAAATCTCTGTCAAGTGTCTGCCTAGCTCGCTCGCTATTTCTACTTACTATGGAATTCTCTCTCCATCCCCACTGTTTTGCTCTACCTCGGAGTTCTCACCACGGCTTCTCCACTTTTCTCTCACTTCGCTAAGTGCAGATTAATCGAAGCGATCGATTTTTTATCCGGGCTATTGTTATTCGCTGTTCGTTCAATCTTCATCTCCTTCCGCCACCCATACGGGGAATTTTTTTATTTTTTTTATATTCTTATTTATTTTTATTTATTATTATCAGTTCCGGTTCTCTCATCCTGGAACACCGCACTCTCGCGTAAATCGATGGATCGAATTCTGTCGAGCGAGTTTTTCCAGCTCGGATCCTATCAATTCGGTGCATCGTCGGCATTTGAATCGCGAAATAATTTCGGCTGTGGACCATACAACAAAAAATGTCTCGTTAAACGCGAGCACGTCTGTGGGCGCCACGAACCATGTATAGATTCCCGTTTGTTATTTTACGAATGATACACTCATGTATATTTCGGTGTCGGTAAATGATGAAATTCTTTTGTGAAAATCATTTTATTTTTTATCAACCTCCTATATCCAACTGTCTAACGAGCCGTTGAAATTTTTATCGAATCTTTATAGTCCATCGAACCGCATCGATATCCAATGTTGACTTTTTTATGCCGCTCGGTGGTAGATTGTAAAAGAATATATATTTATATGTACTAGCGGGTTATTACTAGCCCATTTCTGGCCGTAAACCCTTATTATTTTAAATACTTCAAAAGACGGAGGGAGGGTCTCCCCCTTCCTCCCGTCGATTCTTGACACGGCGGCGAAATCTTTTTATATTATAAAGAGATGACATAAGCCCTTATTATTCTAAGTCTGTTACCTCCCCCCCCTATTTTTTCCAAATCCCCTTATGTTAAATGGACTTAAGCCTTTATTATTCAAGTCCCTTCAAGCTAAATGGACTTAGGCCCTTATCACTCCAAGGCCCTTGAAGGATGGACTTAAGCCCTTATTATTCCAAGGCCCTTTAAGGATGGACTTAAGACCTTATTATTCCAAGCCCTTATTATTCCAAGGCCCTTTAAGGATGGACTTAAGACCTTATTATTCCAAGGCCCTTTAAGGATGGACTTAAGCCCTTATTATTCCAAGGCCCTTCAAGGATGGACTTAAGTCCTTACTATTCTACCCCCCCCCCCCTCCATTCTTGACACGGCGGCGAAATCTTTTTATATTATAGAGAGATATAGGTACAGGGTAGAGCGGGGCAAAATGGGGCAACGGGGCAAAACGGGGTTTTGGACAAAACGTCATTTTCCAATAATTTTTGGATGCCCGAATTCGCCCTATCCGATACATCAGGTTTTTCTGCCCAGTTTTACCACCTTGTCCAATCCAAAAACGATTGGAAAATTTGGTTTTGCCCAAAAACCCCATTTTGCCCCGGTGTCCCATTTTGCCCCGCTCTCCCCTATATCTCTCTATAATATAAAAATGCCAGTCAAAATGGTTCCATTTTTTTTTTAAATAAAAAAAGACAATCATATACTTTTGCAGACAAACTTTGTACATCGAAACAAAACTTTCATTCCAGGAATTATTCATAGTCGCAAGATCATTTGGCCTGTTAACGCTTCGGAGCATCTCACACGCACGAGAGTAGAGAGAGAAAAAGCAAAGAAAAAAATTAATACAAAATAGCGGGAGAAAAAAAATCAGAGGAGTGGAAAAGCCGCTTTTATCCTGCGTGGCAAAAGATGGGAATTTCTTGGGGTTTTTGCCGCAAAAATGCATTCGGTCCTCTTTGATGTACGAGGCGCCTGAAATTTTCAATCGTCCAGATTGCGAAACCTCCGACTCGTGTTCCCACAGCGTGTTTCGTCGAGGATTCTCCACTGTGCTCTATCGCTGTGTTTTTTTCCAACACAAATTTTCTCATCTTTGTACAGAGCGTATATATACTTTTTTTTCCAACACTCATCTCTCCGCATGCACTTTGCCAGTAAATGCCATAATTTCAAAGACTAAAAAAATAAAAAAATCTTTGAAAAATGCGCTTAAAATATTTTTGGTCCCGATGATAAAATTTCGTAACATGGAGTTCCGCCTGAAAATTTACGAAAAATACATTACCATACGTCGGGTTTCAGCCACAACGCTGCACCGACAGGTAAATCCTTATCCGATGATATCTCGCTGTAAAAAAAAAAATAAAAAAAAAATCCGTCTGACGGTGATCATCGAAGCTCGACTGTATCGCACAGCTTAGAATTAAGGTGTCACGGTTATCGATGCGGTTCGCGGTGTACCGTGTGGGCGGGGTCGTTGAATAATCGCCGAATTAGCATTACAAAGGGAATACGGTGGCTGGCCACTGTACCCACCCACCAGGTTGGCGTACCTACGAGTTCACCAAAGCAGAAGCTCGCTGTGGCCAAATATCTCCCGTAGCGTAGACGACCCCGGCTGCACCCACACCTCGACGTTAACCGGCGAGGTTGAAGGGGCGGGGTGTGTTCTGAGACATAAGGGACGTCGAGAAGGAGAAGACCGGAAACGCGAAACTCCAGGGACAGATCTCACCGAGCCAGGGACGGGGCGCTCCGTCTCTCTTCTCTAATTAAGTTAGCGAGTAACAGCGAGTATAACGTCCCGGCCAAGAGGCGTCTCTTCTTCTGTGCGAGCAGCTGCCGGAGGCTCGCCCGCGTCCACCGCCTCGTCGGCGGAATCTCCTTTCACTGCCATCCCCAGTCGGTCCGGTCGGTCGGTCGGTCGGTACAGCTTTTGGCGCTTACACTCGTTCCTCTCCCGCAGCTCTATACTCCTCATCTCCGCCGTTGATGCGCTTCCTTCCCAACTCCGGTTGGAGTTTCTACCTCGTATACCACACATTTGTAGTTCCTAATTGGCCTGCTCCCTTCGCGTAGTACCACCGTGCCTGAGAGAGCCGCCTTTACGGCTACCTTACCAATAATTCACCTCCGTATACGCTCCGAGACTCGCCCGAAGCACCGACGATGAAATCGTACTTGCCGCTTCCGATGTTGGACCAAACAGCACGGAGAGTTTCGATGATCCAAAGGCTTGTCACCTGGCACACCGGCCATTAATTACCGGCCGGTAATTAATGGCAGGGTGGAACGACGCGCCACGTCTCTACGTGCGATATTTGCCTCCAATTAAGGCAATTAAGTACCGTGACTCATTGGCCCGCGCGCCCACGCATCGGCAAGGAAGCGGTGGAGATGATACACCGGAGATCTGAAAATTCCCTCGCAAAACAAATCACACGTGCAACTTTCTTCGAGAGAGTCCCTTCGGGAATGAGATCTGCCACAGCTGTGCTTTTAAAACGGTGAGAAAAACTGGGATTCTTCATTTTTTTTCTTCTTTACCGACGGTCAGATTGCTCGACTGGAGAATTTCTGCTGGGTGTTTCTTGCAGCTTGGAAGTTTATTCGCTACTCGAGCTTCGAATTACACGCTGTGTCCTCTCCAGAAATAGAATGCGGAATTCCTTTTTCACAGTAGTGAAATATTTTTTAATTGCATTCTTTTTTTTTTACTCGTATCGTATCGGTGAGGGAGGAAAGCTTGATGGAAAAACTTTTGGCGACATTTTTTTGCCGATCGTTTGACGTTGTTAATATCGGAAAGCGGAGCTTGGGAAGTACGGTTTGGGCGCTGTCAGTTTAATCCTCCCTTTGAATGACCGACGAGACGTAGTCAAATCCCTGGCGTCCAACCCTTGCCTACCTATCCGGGGAATTATTAATGAACCGAGCCAGAGGCTTCGACGAGTTTCGCTCGGAGATTCGCAGTGCATAGAGAACGCTCTGCGGCTAGTAGTAAATCCCCTGTATGGTCCCCCCTGTACTCGCTGCGTCACAAGCTCCTAATCCCTCGTCCGCACTGGTAATCATGTCTACCTGCTAGTGGCTGGAACATTAATAAACGACGACGGTCCGTTCGGCGTATATATTTTTTGGCAAAATCAAAGTTTGGCGAAACATCGAATTCCCTTTTAAGCCCGATTCGTCTTACTCTACTTGACAAATAATTCCTCGTCGATTATCGTCCATTGTACGATAATCTCTCGATTCTCTTGGATGTTTGGCAACATTTTTCTTCTATAGAGAGATTTTACATTACATATAAATATATATTATATTTTATTGTAATATATTGTAATATATAAGGTATTGTAATATATAGAGGGGAGTGCTGATGTAGATTGGGTCAAACGCTTGATCGCTCGAGGCTTCGATATCGGTTATGAATTCAATTACAATTAGGTTTAGCGGCGATGGTGTAGGGAACATTATTTAATCGATTATCCGTCAATTTCTCGCTGCGGAACATGTTTGCTTTTTATTTTTTTAAATTTCGTTATAGTTTTTAGCCTTTTCGATTCGCGGTTACTTTTTTTTTTATCCGCTCGTTTTGTGTCCCGGGCATCGGGTCCCGCAATCTCGCTGATGTCAGCGAGTAATAGGATATTTTTTCAAACGGTACATATCGCATCCCGTGTACTGCATCAGTGGAATTTGATCTTTCAATGAGATATCAGGCTACAGCGGGGTTGGGGGCGGGGGGCAGAGCTATTCTCCTGTCAGCTTCGTATTTTTTAACTAATTAATTTTTCAGCTACATTCGTCCCTTTTAACTTTTTTTTTCGTAAATGTTTTTCCCGTCCTTTATATTATTCATATCAGCCTCCAGATTTTCATTATCCCGGCATTAACCCAGTGAACAGAAAAAATTACTCGCAAGATGAAATTGCACGGTCGTACCGTAACTGTCGTAACATGCAGAGCAAACAGCGAACAGTTACGTATTTTCTAATTACTGAATTTTTCATCTCCATTCGTTCCTTTACATGTTTTTTCCGTTGATTTTGTTTTCCTTCTTTTACATTCTCCGTATCATCCTCCAGATTTTCATTATCCTGGCATTAACGCAGCGAACTAAAATTACTCGGACGATAAAGCTGTGCCGTAGCGCCGTGGCTTTTGTAACGTGCAGAGCAAACAACAAACAGTAATATTCTCATGTTTGAACCGAAAAGTTGTTTCAACCGAGAAGAGGAAAAAAAGAAAAAAACAATACGCCGGAGTTAGCGGTTTTCGAGCTAAAAGCCAGGTGAATTTAATACAAGAAATATATTCGTACGCGGCTAGCGGGGCTGCGTCAGGAGCACGACCCGGGGGCGTTCGAAGCGGCCCCGTTAGTCGGGTAGTTTGGTAACAAAACAGTTTCAAACACCGGAGGGTTTTCTTCCCCCCTCTGGAGAATACCTACCTGCTGGTTGTTGGATAAACGGATAGATTTTTTTGTTTTGTTTTGTTTTTTTTTAATTACGCACATGCGTATTCGAGTTCACTCTCGACGATCTGCATCGAGTTTCGCGCACCGAAACTAGATCGGGACGATCAAGTTCGAACGGCGACGAAATAGATTCGGCGGATTAATTTAATTGAAACAATCGCTGCGATAACTTGGATAGATTCGATTGAAATGCAGCCCGAACGGTGTATCCCCCATAAGCCCCGGGTATTTGATACATACGTTGAATCCGGGGAGTTATCAGTCGAGCTTTACGGTTGCAATATCTATTCGGAAAGCTCTTCGAACGCGAACCGTAACACCGCCGCACCTCCTCGACAATACCGGTTGATGTTTAATAAACTTTTACGAACGAGTTTGCGAGCTATGTGAACTATCTCTCACTCGCTGCAGGATGCCGATGCGAGGCAAAATGGGGCACCTTCCAAACGGCAAGGAATTTAAAAAAAACACATCAGTTCCGTCTTATTTCGCCTCAAACTCAAACGTTTTCCTTCTGGCAACAATAATTGGCCACGAACGACCTTAGTTTCTCAGCTATACCGTCTTGCCCCGGTCTCCCTCCCGCATGGCTATACGATATTCCCATAGATGTACGATTCTCCCGCACACAATGTGCAACACATCGAGACCTAAACTTGTGTTAACCCGGTTGGAATGAAAGTTTGAGATACTTTTTCCCCGGAGGTTCTGAACTCGTTCAGGGAAGTTCGCGTTCTATTCAGGTCACGTCTGTTCGTACGGCTTGATAGCGATGCCTCCGTCCAGCATGGAACGCCGTTAGCCGGCCGGCCGACCAGCCGGTCTGCGCGATGGGCACAAAGTTCCGCACCGATAGACAATGCGGAATCACAGACAATTACATGAGAGCACACGGACTGGAAAGGGGAGGGGGGGGGGGAGAGAAGATAGCTGAGTACGCCCGCCTTCGATTAGTGCTTGTAATTGTAACCGAGTCAACTACCGCTCCGTCTCTGTCATGTGCTCGAGCAGCCACGATGCTCCGGTAAAGCGCAGCAGCATGCAGTCATAATTGATCGTTGCTCGCCGGAATAACCGACGATTACCCGCTGGACTCGATACTCGACGAATATCGCTCTCCGAGTTCCTTGAACTACATCTAACTACACCCTGCAATAATAAAGAGACGGGCTTTCCTCAATTTATTCGGAGCACTAGTTACACATTAGTTGATTCCGCAAGTTAGTCATCTTCATCGGGGTGGGGGTCAAAATCGACCAAAGATCGACGTACATTTTGGATCGAAATGGAGGACCGTTTTACCCCGCTCTCCCTTACGATTTATTTCATTGTTTTTTATTTATTTTTATGTCTAATAAATTGACAAACATCTGCACGAAAACTGCGTAACCGCGTCCAATAGAAGCCAAGAGACCGAGTCATTACTGCATTCGCATAACCGGAGCACCGGTCACACACCAGTTAGTCCTCTAAATTATTGGCATTGGCCTACACTAACAGTTTTCATTTCTTCTATCGTTTCGTAAATTTACAGCCTCCCTGTCATTGACTTAATTTTTTTTAAATCTTATTAACGACACTCTATTTCCCTCTGCACCGCGGACACAATAATTACGCCCCGGTTAATTAAATGCGCCGAAGAAAAGCCTCCTTCCCCCCCTACGGGGTCGTACAATTATTTTAATTAGTATCGCGATTATTTATGTATGCCGCCGTCGTTCCTGTTAACGCGTAGACTGTTTATGTACGGTAGACCACGTTTCCACAATTATATACTACTCGGGTATAACGATATGGAACAGGGCTGAAAAGGGGGGGTGGAGGGGTGGGCGGAAGTTTAGTGCACAGCGCGAAACTCAATGAGGTATTATAACGACAGACCATTTCGGCAAATTCTCACTCAATCCTGCCGGCAGCCGGGCAACGAGGCAACGAGTGGGTCCCTCCCCTCTGAACACACACACACACATACACACATACACACACACACACTGACGGAACATCGGTATATGGGATAATAGCGTACTGCGAGATGGATCGTATAAACTATCGTTATACTCTCGTAGATCGCTGGTAAATTACATAGCGCTCGTGCCCGGTAGTGTTATGATGCAGCGAGCAGAGTTTAGTCCTGCTGCCGGAGCTACCGGGCTTTCCGTGACGTTCACCAATGCCGCCAGTCCCGTCCGCGAGCTGGACGGCTCTATAAATCGCTGTTGATACGAGAAATCCCCCGTTTCAACGGCGGGATCCGCGTAGAACGTACCGCAGACGAGATTGGCGCGGACAGGAGCTTGTTTGCAATTATTCTTTAACGGAAGAGCGAGAAACCGGGAGAAACCGCCCCGCCAACTCCCGGTTCATAATAATGTACCAATACGGCGCTTGTCGTGTGGAGTGTTTAATCGATCGTCGAACAACTAAGCTTTACGCGCACGCGATCCAGGAAGAAAATAAACAAGAAGAGCGACAAAGATCTTTCGTTTCAATAAATTATTTTTATTATTATGTACAGTAGAATTTCTGGCAATATCGCGGGATCGTACGAGAAAATATTGGAGCTGGCAGAATCAAGGAGGTAAAAGGGAGTACATAATAGTAATAATAATAACATGCAGGAGGTAGGTCTTGGAAGAGAAACTTCAAAGATGGATGCTTTGAAGATTTTTATTTAATTAAAAACTTACAGTGTGTGTGTATATATATATATATTTTATTTTCATATTTTTCCGAAAAAAGAGTTATAAGCGTAAACATTGTTGATTAAAAGAAACGCTCAACGGTATCGAAGTTTCATCCGTGGAAGCGAAAAATTTCTATCGCAGCTTTCAGCACTGCGTCACACACTCGCGTTGGCATTTTTTAATTGGACGAAGCTGAAAACGGACGAGGTTTAAAAAAGAGTGAAACGAGGATCACGCTTGTGCACGAGGGTAAAACGGACTAGCAATTTTGTTTTTAACAATTTTTCGCCGGACACGAAAAATAAGTTTCATCTCAATTACATATGGACAGACGTATATCCGTGTCGGGTAAATTTCAATTCATATATACGTGGATTTAAATGAATTTAATTCAATAAACGAAAACTAATTTGCTATCGATGTACATTTTTTTTTCTAGATCAAAGGTTCCTTCGTTTAGCAAAGACGTGAAAGAGTTGAAATTGACGCATATATGCTACGCTATTAAAAATTAAAAAATTAAAATTAAAGTAAAAAAAACAACATATTCTTCACGAGTCAGAGCCGTCTGAAAACCGCTAAGTTCGCTCAAAACTTGAGGTGGAATGAAAAGAACAAGGAAAGAAGAAAAAGAAATAGAGGAATAAGCAGAAGTGAACGGCCCGAAGCGCTTGTACTCCTCGTTTTCCTCGCTTTTTTTCGAGAGCGACGTTGAGTCGAGAGTTCTCTTCTCCACATCGGAAGTACCCGCAAAGCAATTATCGTTCGGGTTTTCGGCCGTTTGGCGAGTCGGTGACAAGCTTACCCTAGGGTTTCTCTGACTTTCGCCGAGACTCGACCTTTTTGCAAGTTTATTGCAAAGAAACCACGCACAAACTGCCCTAATTAATTTTTGTCGGCGCGAGCTTCTCGCCAGAGGCGACAAACTAAAGGGTTGAAGTACAAAGGAAAGCCAAAGGGTCGAGTGTAAATTTTATGCGAAATTGCGAAAATCGTTTCGAAAATTTAGGGGGGCAAAAAAAAAAAAAAACCCCCCCCCCCCCCCCCCCCCAAAGCTTTGGGGAACTTAAACGTTTCAACTCATTCTCGCCAAGGTCTTTCTCCCGTATGGCCTAGTACAATCTCGTGCTATACAAGAACACCGAAACGCCTTGCATTTCGGAGGGAGGTATTCCAATCGTGGAAGAGTCTCGCTTTGGTCGTACAGCATCTCGTTCTCCAGTTTATCGTGGACTTTGACGGGCGTTTTCCAAAGTTCTCTTTCGCGGACTATAAAGCGAAGAGAATGCTCGAGAGAGCGCTGGTTCTTAGAACGGAGTTAAACAGCGCAAAGCTTCCTAGCCCAGTGTAAGGGCAAAGCGCCAGAGGTAGGTAGGTAGGTAGGTTGGTAGGTAGGTAGGTAGGTAGGTAGGTAGGTAGGTAGGTAGGTAGGTAGGTAGATAGGTAGGTAGAGGTAGGTAGGTAGGTAGGTAGGTAGGTAGGTAGGTAGGTAGGTAGGTAGGTAGGTAGGTAGGTAGGTAGGTAGGTAGGTAGGTAGGTAGGTAGGTAGGCAGGCAGGTAGGTAGGGTAGGTACAGAGACGGATAGTTAGCGAGAGGGAGATTCGGCGACGGCGCCGGCGGGTCGAGACGCGAGTACGCCAAATGAGAGCGATAAGGCGCCGGAAGTCCCGGGCCCAAAGCACGAAGAGAGCTCGCGTCTTGCACGCTCCCGGTCCACCCCTCGTGCGGACGCCACGAGTCGTTGAGTTTATGACCCTCCTAGTCGTACGACCAAAGAACAGAATGAAAACCACCCTCGCGCCCTCATTTCGCCGAAAGTTCCAAGGGGCCGAGGAACCGTCTCTGCCGATTGGAATTCGTCGTCCGTTAACAGGTACGAACCATGTCTGAATGCTCTGAAATTTTGTATTTACCATCCCTGTCGAGGGCAAAGACGAAAAAGAAAAAAAATCCTGTTAATTATCGAGTTGTTCTTTAAATTTAATTACGATTGTACTTTTGAATCACAACCGTCGAAACAATATAGCAAACACAGGTTGGCGACCGGGTTGAAAGCAATAGAATTTTCCTTCGGTGATAATTTTCAATAAATACCAGTGAACTTTCACCGTTAACAACACTCCTAACTTTAATAAATTGAATAAGTTGGTCGCACAGAAGTGGATGAACTGCGTTATCCCGATTGCTCTCTCTGCCTCCCTCTGTTATTTAATATTTTACTGCCCCAAGAGTGAGATAACAGCCGGTTGTAGCGGGTTTCCGGAATTTCGCCGGAAGCCGAGTAGTCGAGTTTCAGAAGAGTTTCACGCTGCGGCCAAGTAACTGTATATGTACCCAAGTGTATATAGCGAAGAATACTTACTGTATGGGAGGAAAGATGAGTGTCTCGTCGAGATTCCCCCCTCCCGTAGAATAAACTTTCGTCGCGAGTTCTCGTAGATGCGGCAGGCATGCCGCATCTACGGGAACGGGTGCGGCGTGTCCGCGGTTCGCAATGCTGAAGAGAGCCCTAGAAACGGGGAAAAGCCCGCCGGCGGACAAGTTGCGCAAACGTTGCTGCCTTCCCCCATTTTGCGTTACACATATTCCGTGACGCGTTGATGCCGATGGATAAAAAGATGAGAACACAGGAACGTAATGATTATGGGGCTGTGGACAAGCCGGGTTACGTGTTCGGATGTTCTTCCGCCCGAGCGCGAATCTTCTCACATACTAATAATACATCCTCGTCCTACCGTCGCGAACAATGGTGTGTTACGGAGTCCATCTCAGCTCACTCGGCGAGAGATCCCGGACGGAGGGAGAGAGACAGAGCGAGAACCTCGATTCTAACTCCCACATTATATGGGAATGCAATCGGCGACGAAACTTGCAACGCCGACACTTGGTCAAATAAACGAAAACAAATTTAATACACTTTGATGTATAATATTATTTATTATATATTTTATTGTTCCAATTCCACCGTATACCCTTTCGGATTTTTACGGACCCCATCCCGATTCCCCCCTATCACTCCCTACCCGCACTCAGCTAAGCCAGTGCGTCCGTAGCCGACTTAGCTACACTGTACCGCATTTGCCAGGGACACGGGGAAACTACGGAAAACCCGTGCCGGTACAGACGGCCATATTCTATCTACTGATCCACCAATATTTCTGCACTTGAGTAGAGTGCAGAAACACCAACGTTTCAGAAGAAAGCGCCTCCCGCTCAACGGTTGATGCGCCAGCTAGCGCACGGCTAAGCGGTCACCCATCCAAGTACTGACCGCGAACGAATCAACTTGACTTGGGAGACCACCAGAGCCGTGCGCCAACCGCGCATCCACCGCTGTCGGTGATGTATAATATAAACGTCAACATTATTCACGCAACAGATTTGTAAAATTAACATTTTCTAGCCAAGAGCTCGGTATATTAACTTTTTTTTTGCGCCGCAAGTTTTCACATTTTTATTTGGTGAATAAAAATTAAATTAGGTATTTTTCCTCCCATTTACTGACGTACCATTGAATCATAAAAAAAAAAAAAGAAATAGAGTAAATAAATGTTGGACTCTGAATCGAGAATTCTCGCGCCAGGTGTTGAGAGAAACAAAAAACACAGTAAGCGCAATTGGCAAAAAGTTTGTCGGGTAGCCGGGATAGAGAGGCGTTAACGCGTTACTGTGCGAAAAGCCACGAAATATGTGAGCTGCTTGTTTTTAAAGTTATACCGATAGTGTGCGCTGCAGCGAAGCGTTGCTCGCATTAATCGCGGGGTGGGGGTGAGATTGGCGAGAGTAAACAGAGTAAACAGAGTAGATGGTTGCCGTTGGATATACGATCTGCTCATTCTCTCGTTCCCTCCCACTTTCGTCGGTTCCGCGTCTGGTGTACACAGGACACCCCAGGACTGTGTAACAACCGTGTACACGTGGAGAGTGGCGAAGGTGGGTCAAAGTTTCCGCGGTCCAACACTTTTATATTGGCGCAATAAAGTAGCCCGGCGCCGGTGCTGTTGGTATTCGCCTCCTGCGCCGTGATCGTCCCTATTCCGAACGGGGCCACACACCGCCTGACGGGGGCACTTTCGTTATTCACCCTCGCTCGAGGCAGGGCTCGACGCCTCGGCACGTATACCTCTTTCGTCCCGAGCTCGTAGGGTTTCGCTATGCAGAGAAAAAAAGAAATACAATTATCGGTAATGGTGCACGGTATCGATCTTTCTCTCCCCCAGGTAGATAAATGCGGAGAACAAGTAGAGCAGCAAGAAGA
>JAPYZC010004596.1:0-20485 GCA_030522665.1 Ichneumoninae sp. A BG-2022a | reverse complement strand
AATGATTCGTTTATTTTTCTGAATACGTATGAATTTTTTCAGATTTTTAAGTAATCGTTGATTTTTGTTCTATAAAAAAAAATAAAAAATCAACGATCACTTAAGAATCTGAAAAAATTCATACGTATTCAAAAAAATAAACGAATCATTTTCATAAAAAAGTTTTGTTGCCGGGTGATTTGCTGCTCAATTAATTTTTTGATGAATTTGTTAATAACATTTTGCAATTATTATTATGCAAGTTTAATCTTCTCAGTACCTTTAGTATACATGATTTT
Source organism: Ichneumoninae sp. A BG-2022a (assembly GCA_030522665.1). Lineage (NCBI taxonomy): Eukaryota > Metazoa > Arthropoda > Insecta > Hymenoptera > Ichneumonidae > Ichneumoninae sp. A BG-2022a. The sequence continues at coordinate 20,207 of JAPYZC010004596.1, read as the reverse complement.
TTCAGATATTTACATCATCAAGAAATACTTGCAATTTTCTCTTATTGTTGTCGAACTTATGCGAAGTCAGCGCGCAGCGAGACTCCCTCCTTAAATGATTATTTGTTTCAATTTATTCAACATTTTTCGATTGAAATAGACATTTTTCTTATACACTGAGAAAAAATGACATGGTAAAAGCAACAATCTGGACTTTTTACCATAAAAAATAGTTCCTGAGGGAACGTCTATATTTTATAGTTATGAGTATGACAATAAATCATCGTTGCAACCACAATTATGGTTTGATCAATTGATTATGCACTATCAGAAACTATCTATGAAGACATTCCCCCTGGGAATTATTCGATATAGTGAGAAATACACTGAAAAAAAATATCATCGACTCAAGTAAAATTTCATTGCGGGCTGCCAAAGAAAAAAATTATTATTTCAATTCTACTTTTAATTCTAACAATCCCATACGGGATTGAAACGATAACACGTCACCGTGACAATCTTGCTGTCGTTGTTTCAATATCATATGGAATTGTAAGAATTGAAAGTAGAATCGGAATAACAATTTTTTTCTTTGGCAGCCCGCAAGCAAATTTTTTTTCAGTGTACTATCATTTTTCTCAGTGTACCAACCAAATCCACCTTTGAAAGTATGTCACCGGGAATTTGTTTAATTCACCCATTTCTTTTCCTCGGTGAAGGAACGGCTCGCCGGACCGCGATCGAGCAAAGGCCGGCCGTGCCCGGACGACTGTCAACGCGACGGACGATGGGTCGCAATCGGGAGCAGTAGTCCCAAGAAACTCGCGAGCCGGGCAGATCAGGAGTGTCCGGGGGAGTCAGCGAGGAGCGTGACCGATGTCGTTAAACCGAACGGAATTTGCCGAGCCCTCTGCCACGCACGAGGCTTAATTGCACCGTCGGGCAATATAAATATGCAGCGTAATTCTAGCGTCGTCGAAGCTCAGCGCGGCTCCACGTGTTGGAACGCACACGCGTGCGCGCGCACGGATACCGACAGCGGCGCGGCTAACAGGACCGAAAACCAGCAGCGTCCGTCATGCACGGTAATGCCAGCGTGTCATCGCTCACCACCGCGTTACGATGCAAAATAAATTTAACCTCGAGCTCAGTTAAATGCTCTCGCTCGGTCATTATGATATACAGAATGACACTTGTTCGCGCAACGCATGTACGTCGCGAACTTTGATTAACGACATTCTCCAAGACCGCCAGTGTCGTTATCGGTATTATCATTGTATTTTTGAATTCAATTTTTTTTTGTAATATCCAAACCGCTCGAACAAGTTTCGAGCGATGGAGGTTGTACTACGTCGTCGCACAAATTTACTTAGCAGTGTAACGCCAGCAGTAGCGAAACGAGCTCCTTGACCATGGGCGGCAAATTGGTCGACCGCGAGCTTGCAATTTGCTCTCGTATTCTCTATTACCGATGAACTTGGATGAACTAACCGTTGGTGGAGATACTGCGGGATGGAGGATATACCGAGACGACGGTTGCCGTGAGGATGAGGCGGGCGTGGGTCGACGAGGGGGTGGCGGCGATATACGTAGCCCTGCTATCCCCGGGTTCCACGTCGAAGGAAGTTCCTAATCTCAGTGGTCAGCTAATATCCAAACATGGCGTAAGCTCGGATAGGTACACCCTGGAACTAGCTGCGGCACTGTCTCAGTTGCTCTCTATATATATTATATACATGTATATATATGTATAATATATATATACATATTATTTGTCCTCTCTCACCGAGAATCCAGATATACGTACTGGTAACGTCTGGTAACAGATATCACGGGCAAACATTAATACTGAGTGCCGGACGATGGCGAGAGAGAGAGTCCGGACGGCGGTGTGTGCTGGGGGATTATCTTATTCTTGGACAGTGCTACCGGGCACTGGTTCTACTCAAACCGCTTCTGGTTGTGCTGCGAAGCTCGCGACGCCGTTCGCTAACTCCTCTTCTCCCGCCTTCGCGTCTCCCGTCGTCCTTCGGGAGCAGAAGCCCCCCCCCCCCTTCATCGGCAAACACATCCTATCCAGAACCCGAAGCGATGTGGTTTAAATGTTGACCAGTGCCGAGTACCAATTTCTACAAACCGTCCAGGCTGGACCGGCCTGACGCTCCCTGAACAGCGAGCTTAATATCTCGAAGGTATCTTCCGGTTGAGAATACGGAGAGATAGCCTTGTACCTCCGAGTCTCCGGGAGCTTCGCTTATCTCTCCAAATTCGGATAAAATAACGATATCTTTCTCCTCGTGGAAATTATACTCCAAAGCCCCGAAAGCTCCAAAAACCATTGCTTCAATGTCTTGGTTGGGTCCCGCTCGGTACTTTCCGTCCGATCTCAATCCACGCGCTTCCGACAATAGCATTGCTTTCCATTCTATAGTTGGGGGAGCCATCTCATTTATATAGTAAAACAGAGAGTCGCTGGAATAGTAGCGGAGGCGGGAGGAGCAGCGGTGTGGAGTAGAGAGTAGTTGAGGTACGCTAGTGGAGAGTTTGTTTGTCGAGCAAACGTTTGCCGACGACACCGCCGGACACTGCTGGTGCTGGTGCTGCTGCGCGTCTCCCTCCTGGCCACGGGTGAAAGTCTGTCCCGGATCACGGGAGGCGGAGGCACTCGGATTTAATACTATCTTCCAGAATGAACTATCTTCCAGGGCTATGGTCAAATAAATTCACCGAAAGTGACTCTCATCTTCGAGTTCTACAATATGCCGACCATACCGTTTTCCTCCTCTTCGTTCAATTTTTGGATGCCCAATTTTGTCCTAACGATACATCCAGATTTTTAAACCCGTTTTGCCCCACATACCATCATCGCCACCATTTCAAAGTTATTGGAGTAGCGCGTTTTGTCTCATTATCCCGTTTTGCCCCGGTGTGCCATTTTGCCCAGCTCTCCCCTATTTTGGATCGTTCAATGGAAATCCAAGGGCTGGTAAAATCGAGAAATTCCGCCGTTGGATGCTCGCGGAACGATGGCGATCCCATGCATAAGAACTCATAAATCCATCAATAAATCCGGACCTTCCTCGCGCGTTGACCACATTTGCTTAGGGATAAGAAGCAAAGACAGGCAGGGTAGACAGTAGAAAGAGAGGGGGGGTTGTGCCGGGCTGGCTCGAGGTGCTGCAAGTCTGTAGGGCGGTGAGGAATGGCTTGGTCTAGCGAGCCTTTAGCCCGGCTTAGCATGTACTGGAAACACCATCCCCTATCCTTCGTGTCGGGGCCAAGTTATACCCGCAAACAGTCGTACATTAGTGCCTGCAGGAGTCCTGCAGGATTTATAAGGGGCGCCCGCGGGCACACGGGATGGTATATCGTGAGCAGCGCGGCGTCTCTCCCGATGGTTAAAACTGAAGGAGATCCGGGGAGGTCACGGAGAGCCACGAAGAACAAGCTTGAGCGAGAATACAGGAAAATTATTGCCGAAATATCCATAAAGTCGATCTCCTATAAACGACGGCGACACAAGTGATGACCGTCCAGTTCGCAAAGCGCGATCGTGCATGTGCGTGCGAATAGCGGAGAGTGTGATGTTGCTAAATGGAGCAAGCCTTTGGGAGGTGGACGAGACCGAGGGGAGTGTCCGACGGAGGTGAAAGGGTGATCCTGAAGGATCCGAGAATGTTTAGCGCGTTATACAGGGCTTTGCAGAGGCGACGGTAAAGACCAGAAGCTGCGGGTGGAAAACAGCGAAAGAGAGGAGACGAGGAGGACAAGGGTGGAGCTGTCTCTGGTCAGCCGGTTAGTCCCCATGGAGAGGTCGTGATACCAGCCGACACAGCAGCCCTTCCCTCCAGTAGCCAGAGTACCCGGAATTAATTTCGCACGCCGTTGACGGACGATGGCGAAGAACGAATGGACGTGGTCCATCGCGTGCTTCACTTTTGTCAATCATCGATTCGGACGTCACGCTCAGGAGATCTCGGGTGGTCAGCCCACTCTTAGCAGACCTTAACGAGGAGTTCGATGCGAAAGAAGAAGGACGGAAGCGACTTGGAGGACGAGTGTGAACTCGTGGTGGAGATGGACGGAGGAGCTAGGCCGGGGATGGTAGAATTGCACGGGTTCTCCAAGAGTTTCGTTCGGTACGTGAGCACGTCGGCTGGAGGGTGGCGACGGTGCGGCCGGTTTTACCGAAGGACGCGCGAGCGGAGAGAGCGAACTCTCTGGCAAGGGGTGGTTCAGATGGGTCGGGGGATTGTTACTGAAGAGGGGTGCGGCTGAGCCGTCGGCGGGGTGGGTGGGTGTTGGGTGGCGGCGGGCTAACAGCGGACGAGAGGCAGGGAGGGTAGCCAGTGGTCAGCACACTTGGCCGACCCTACTTCGCTAACTAGTTTAATGATATATGTTGAGCTACAAGCGCCTTGATTAATCGTTAACTAATGTTGGACCTCGCAGTGTACCACCACGAAGGAGCGCCGCTCGCCCGGACGTGGAAGCAAGATAGAACGAGAAAGACGCAAAGGGGTGATAGAGGGAGATGAAGAAGGAGTGATGAGGAGGAGAACCGAGAGCCCCGGTCCTTCGCACAGCCTCGATCCGCAAGGCGCTCTTATAGGACATACCCTCGACTCCGAGGGCAACGAAGAGAGGTAGTCTCTACGTCCGAAACTCCGGAGCCCGAGCGTATAGCCAAACAGAAATCTAATCTCTCCGGATAATTTGATTTATGATTTGCCCGCGCTCATGGAGCTCCGCCTCCACCTTCGCCGTCGTCGTCGTCGCTGCGAAGGAAAAACTTTCGAACGGTCGGACACCAGCCGCGAAGGCCAAGTTGTCGTCGATGCAATTTGTCGGAGTGTATCCATCGCGCGAGGGACCCTTTGGTCATCGTAGGTAAATTCACGTCTGAGAGATGCCGCGGCTGAGGGAAATCGCCTAACGGCCGGGATAACCCCTTCTGTGTATTCTCTGTCCTTTCGGATTGAGTTAGGGCCTCCCACCAACCTGGACTTCTTCTTTCACGACCGTGAATCACGGACGGACAGTTCGCCACGCGGAACATTGATCATCCTTAATTCGCTTAGAACTCTCGATCGGTTAAGTTGCCGGGCCATTCGGAACTCCGACCGTCCTGACGCTTCTCCCGAACCGTCGATCTTATCCCCGGGGATGACGTCATACTCGGATACTCTTCTCCGTATTTTCGCTCCATGCATCTTCCTCTTTGCAATTTTTTTTGAAGCACTGGCATTAGTCATTCAGTCTCGCACATCCATACGTCGTTCGCCATAATTGCCGAGAAGTCGAATGGCAGCGAGTAGGAGATTGAAGGCCAAGACGCAGATGGTCGACTTGCTGGGCCAGGGCGCGCAGCGACTAATGTGCCGACTTGCGCTCATAATGTGAGGATCGTTGGTACGGAGAGTGAATGGATTGTCCTGGCGTTGCTGGACGAGCGTGCGAGTAGGTCGAGGAAGGAGGTGGAGAACAAGGAGGACGAAGCGGCTAGCGCAGAGGGAGGCGGAGGAGGTTCGTGACGGGGGTGCGACTCGACCAGGGGCTCGCTCAGGGATGCAAGACACCGTGAAATTACCAGCAGAGTCTCTCATGCCCGGGAGGTTGGCGGTGGGTGGGAGAATGAAGGGTGGTCGAGGCAGTGCCCGGTGGGTGGTGGAACGGACTCTGTCCACTCCGCGCCCCGGGGCCGCTGGCTGCCGGGTATTTGTCTTGTCTCCTTGTTTATGAGATTCAACATTGTTATTTGGCACCACCAGGGAGTTCTGGCAATGTGTGGCAGTCTGCCTTTGCCGCTACGTTCCTATTGCTCCTCCCGTTACTGCTGGACTCTGCCCCGCCAACGTCTCTCTCGCTCGAGTTTCCTAGAGTTTTAGTACGTAGTTTAACTGTACCAGAAGTAGCAGCAACAGCATAGAGAACCGCTCTGAAATGGCCCGCACGCCGCGGTGACGCCGGCCTCTATACGCGGCAGCGTTACCGGTGGCTCAACCCGACCGCCAAAATCCTTGGCCTCGCGGATGCGAGGACACACTGGCTTTCGCTCGCTTTCGTCCTTGATCTTTGGCCGGATGGAGTACGAAATTAAATTCCGTATTAGTTTAGCGAAGACCCAGAGGAACCTTCACCAACCGCGGTAAACGATACTGTCCAACGCCAGAAACGTGCAGAGTTCATCTTAGAATATCGAACTCTCGAGAGGGGGGGACAGAGTTCGATATAACTCCGACAAAATTGTCAACTCACTTTCCCAAAGTCCGAGACCTTCGTTCCTCGATCTTAATTCATTCGAGTCATCTTTGACAGTCGCCAATTTTAACTGGGCGATGGAAGATTCGGCCGCCCCTAAGGATTTAATGATTGGCTATTATTGAGCCGGCAGATTACGATCCCTCGATCGGATACGCGGTTTATTAATCGATTCGGCTCGAGGTCAGCTGCTCCCGGGGACCACGTGGAACACGTTAGCAATTGGGTATGCAATGAACATCGAACTGGTCCGAAGCGACAATGGAGCTCCACGAGCGGCAAAGCAAATTGCCATTACCGTTACGCGCCACTTAACGTTTCGTACCGAGTAAGGACACCGCCTTTTCGCATTATCGCACTACGCAGATGTTCACCAGGATGTAGAACCGATAGGAGTTCGGTTAAATTTTATCGTCCCGAAGTTGCTGTTATCTCGAGACTCCCGCCGGCGGTCGGAATCGGCTCGACTTCGCGGCTCTCGTTGGATCCCGCGAAATTTTTCCCCCCCGCTCACAGCAGCTCTGTGAAAAGTTTCGCCGAGTCAAATGTATAACGCCCTGTCGTGACTCGCCCGTCACGTGTCGAGCCTGCTGTACAGTTTTAAGTGAAGACCGCCCGACCGCGGTGACGCAATGAGCGCTGACACGCCAAGAGCGAATCGCGCATCCCAAACAAGTGAAACAATTTAATACCCCCGCGGTTTACAAATGAATTCTCGGAAACTCGTTAAGAATAAAGCTGAAATTAAATTACTAATGACCGCCGGGAGAGGCGAGCTTACGGTCTCTCTGCCTCGTCGTTCCGCGAGTCTCCCGCGAACCCTCGACGCCGCGCAGAAGTTCTCGGTGTGTATCTGTTGCGGAACCGATCCACACGATCGTCCCGTATCCAACGTGCATGCAAAACTTAACTGCGGCATTAACGAATTCATTCGAACGAGGAGCACCGAAGCCCTCCTATGATCGTCCGGTCGCGATGACGAGCCTTTTTTTTCACGCGGAACAGCGAGAAACCGTCGAAACGAAGGAGTGACACGCCTAAAGAGCATACATTGCCATGTAACCGGAGCACCCGAGGAGTGATTAATTTTGAAAAATAAAAAGAGTTAACGTCGTCGCGTCGACGTCACGATGAGCAGGCGAGGGAGTTATCTGGATGAACCATCGGTGGACAGTTGCCGAGGTAACTCTCGCGGACTCTCGGGTTCACCCTCGTCCCCCCCCCCCCATACATAGCCACACAGGACATATATATAATGTCCGATGTCCATATAAGCTGTCGGATGCTTTTTCCTAAATTGACAGATTTTCAATTTAATCAAATTTCAAACTAATGGAAAAAACGCCGAATCTTTTGATGTATGAATACCACCACAATTCTGTACCAGGGTAGATCGAATGCGGTGAAAACGCATTGCATCCGCTGCGCGTGGACCATTGCCCGTGCTGTTGTCGGTGAGCCAGAGAAAAAAGAAAAAGGCAAAAAAAAGGACTGCCGAGAGTGTGAGTGAGACAGCGGCTCAGATTGAAAAGCACTTTTACGTTTAACCGGTACAAAGAGATCACCACGATTATACCGGCGTCCTCTCGCCAATTACCGAAAGTAATCCATTGATAAATACTCCATCGGTCGTTTATGCCGCGCGCGACACCGTTCATTGCTCGTCGGATCTAATAACAGCCGATGGAAAACGATGAAAACTTGACGAAGCGATTGAGAATTGAAACGAGGGAAAGCGTATTCCGTCGAGACCGCGCTGGCGAACAAAAATGCACCCTTCAGTGCCGAATCTTGTAATTCTATTTTTTTACTGTTTCCGCTGCAAAAAAAAATCATCGGTTCGAGTTAGGGTAGAGCGGGGCAAAATGGGGCCACGGGGCAAAACGGGGTTTTCGCCAAAATGTAATTTTTCAATAATTTTTGGATGCCCGAATTCGCCCTATCGGATACATCAGGCTTTTCTGCCCAGTTTTGCCAACTTGTCCGATCCAAAAATTATTAGAAAATTTAGTTTTGTCCAAAAACCCCGTTTTGCCCCGTTGCCCCATTTTGCCCCGCTCTCCCCTACATCTCTTTGCTGGACGTTAATGTCAGCATTACGAGTCCATCGTGCCGACGCGAACGAGTGCCGAACTCCGCGCTGGCGAACGAAAATGTTACCCCCTTCAGTTGTCGAATCTTGCAATTCTGTTTTTTTACTGTTTTTACTGCAAAAAAAAAAAAACATCGATTCGAGTTACATCTCTTCGCTGGACGTTAATGTCAGGATTACGAGTGCATCGTGCCGAAGCGAACGATCGCCGAACTCCGCGCGATCGTCAAGAGCCGTTACTCTTTTATCATCATTTTCGCGGTTAACCGAAGTGCCGCGTATAGCGTACATCCAATTCGGCGCTACAGGCCTCGATACGATTGACTCTCGATGTAACGCACGTACGTGCATCGCCGTAATTACAACGGTATTTCTCTCGGCAAATTACTCCGGCTTTGTCCGACCCTCCACAGTCCCTGGATAAATTTCGTGTCGTTTCGATAGCTCGCTCGAAAATCCCCGCAAAAAGCTCGTTTCGTCGGCGGGACTATCGTCTCGCGAGCGCGCAAGTGAAACAAGCAGTTATTTATATATTACAGCCAGCGCACCTGCCCCCGTACGGTTATTACATCCTCGCACCGAATGTCCATTACGACGAGTGTAAACAAAATTTTAATGCCCGCACGCGATAAGGTAATCGGATTCCTTACGGTCGAACGGGGGGGTTACGCGCCCCGATACGTTCGGTCCCGATGCACGTTTCGTCTCTCCACCTCCTTCGCCTTCGCCGGTGCACAGCCGAGCTCGTTCGCGTCCCGGTAAGCGAGATCCGAATCGCGTGTTCCCTCCTTCACGCTCCGCCGTACGCCTCTGCCGCCTCCGTCCCCGAGCATCGCCGGAGTAATAATAATAATTGTTGAAATTCGATCGAAACGCAATTGAGACGCTGAAATGAGCCTCCGAGGTAATGAGATCTCTGCCGGGAGAGACCCGCCGCGCATGGGCTCGAATCAAACTGCAACGCGGCGAGTGATTCACGGCGGTTCGACGGTGGCGCGGGCGGAACCGTACCGGGTTCGCGCCCGGACGCCTTGATCGTTTGCCTTCAATCACTTCTTGACAGATGCACTTACGGGCGCAACCTCGGGACCATCAAGGAGGAATGTGGCGCGCCTCGAGGTGCCTCACCGATGCGTGCCCCGGTACGATTTCCAACATCGACGATCACACACGACGGAGCGACGCCTCGGGCCAGAATTTAATCTCGGGGACATATCTATACTTATACGCACACGCATCCATGTAATTTTATATATATATATATAAATATATATATTTAGAGGTTCTTCGTCTTGTAATTTCTGTACCTACATGCGCTTATTTGACACCCTAGGTATAGATACCTATTTCGTAACGCATGCATGAGAAGTGCTACTTCTCGTACCTGTCGAGAGTGGCGAAAGTCGCATTTTACAGCAAGGCGTTCTTGTTGTAATTTCTGTACCTACATGCGCTTATTTGACACCCTAGGTATAGATAACTATTTCGTAACGCATGCATGAGAAGTGCTACTTCTCGTGCCTGTCGAGAGTGGCGAAAGGCGCATTTTACAGCAAGGCGTACTGTAAATATACGGCGCATGCGTACATCGGCCCGATTTTGCTTCTCGCACGCTTTCGAGGGTGAGAAGTAAGAGCGTAGTTCTTACGCCACCTTCGGCGGGCACGGAGTACTTCTCCTGTATACGTCACAAAATATACTATGCGATACTAACGCGGTATAGCAAACATTACACGAAAACTGTGACGTGATCCACAGAAAACACTCGACCACTGTTCTTGCACGTGGCTCGTGGAATCCACTTCACAATCTGCGTATAATGTTCGCTTTACCGTACTCGTATCGCAATAGTACATTACGATACTATTGTGACAATACTTTTTCTGACGAGTGTGAGTTTGCAGCACGAGCCGAAGACGAGTGTTGCAATCACACGAGTTAAGAAAAAGTTTTTCGCACGTGTATCGTACGAAATTTTATTTCACAAGGTGCGAAAGAGGAGTTTTACGCGCGCGAAGCGTGCGTAAAACTGCACTTTACGTACCGAGTGAAATAAAGTACTATTATTTAAAGTGACTTTGTCCCGAGTATAATTAAATATAATATAATTATTTATTGAATTACAATACTTTAGTTTTTTTAACCTAGAACCAAAAAAGTTACTTTATTCTCATCAGCGATATTCCCCAGACAAGGAGGAAGACGCCTCGTCAGGATTAGCGATACCGATTACCTAGACCGGTAAGCCAGCGCTTCCGTTTTTCCCGTGCCTTCGGGCTCGCTCGCGCGTAAATTAATAAATGTTCCATACGCGATGTACGGCACAGCGCGGCATTAACTCCGCGCTTTTACGCGACTCTGCAGCGAGAACAGATATCATGTTTGCCCCGAGGATAATAGTGTAATAGATGAACACGGATCAACGTGAGAACGGATGAGACTGCTTTTCCAAGAGGGATCCCCAAAGCTCCCTGAAAATGCATTGCCCCGCAGAGGCGAAGAGACTTTACCGTGCGGTATCTCTCTCCGCTCGAAGGTTTACCCACGATCGATTTTTCTTTTCGTGTTTAACAATGATTTACGCGATTTACATTTTTTTTCTCCCGTGTCTCCGTACCGACGAAATCTTCACTCGTGTAATCACGCCAAACGGGTGTGTGTGTGTGCGTGTGTGTACGTTCAGCCTCCAAGGGAGTTCGTTTCCGCGCTCCCGCTAGGCCGATACGCAAGCAGAACCGGCGAAGCCGAAGCTCGTCGCCGTCCACCAAAGGTGGACGCGTAAGCTTCTTGCAAACAACCCCCTCCCCATTCACCGCACTCTCGAGTTTCCGAGCTCCTGCAGACGGGCGACGGGGGAGAAGCCGCTTGTATCCCTTCGCTGTGGGATTTGCGAATGTCGCTCGGCGGTACCCAACCGGACTCGCTAAACTCTCGCAGAAATGTTTACGACTCGCGTTCGACGGTTCCGCATTGCCCCGAGGCAATAATTATGTTACAAGTTTGGGACGGAAGGAAAATTGATAATTACGCATCTCATTGACTCGTCGCCGAATTGTATCGCGAAACTGCTGTCAATAATTGTCGCATTGAATCCGGCAATCACGGGAATGCGATGTCTCGAGAAAATGTGGACACTGCGTTCAGACGAAACACGGAGAAAAATAGTTCTGTTGCTCTAACAAAATGTAGATCGTTAATAATTTATTGTTGTGGCAACAAAAATATTTGGCTGCTACAGCAAAATATTTTGTTGCCACAGCAAAATATTTGTAGCTACAGCAAAATATTTTGTTGCCACAGCAAAATATTTGTTGCTACAGCAAAATATTTTGTTGCCACAGCAAAATATTTGTTGCCACAGCAAAATATTTTGTTGCCACAGCAAAATATGTTGTTGCCACAGCAAAATATTTTGTTGCGACAGCAAAATATTTCGTTGTCCCAATGTTACCCAGGTAAATCAGTCACGGTAACAAAATTCTTGTTGTCCCAACAATTTTTTTTTCTCCGTGAAGCGGAGGACTACTGAATTTGTAATATTTTATTTGCTAAATTTGTACGATATTCTACGGCCAGTTGCCGAGACAAAACGTGTCCGCAATCGTCTATGTTTCACTCAACATATTCATAATTTTAAACCGACGGTGGTGTATAATTGACGGGAATCTTGCTTTCTGACTAACCGAGCGTTGACCCCGCGTCTGCACCCTCGTGGGAGAGAGATTCTTCGAGACCTTCGTATGATTTCCTTTTTGTATACTTTAACCGTATTGAAAGGTTACAGGAGCGTCATGTGTGGACGAGGAGCCCATTGGTCGATTTAGTTTGGTAGATTTCGGGACTACTTGACCCAATTGATTATCATTGACGGACAAAACCGAGTGCGTCAATTGATGATGAATGGGACACGAAGGCCGTTGCACTTGCCCCGAGTGCGCACTTCGGATTAATGTCTTCACGTGCAGCGAAGAATTCGAAGCTTGTTAGTTATTTTTTTTATTTATCAATGAAGCGCGATTGTGAAAAGTTGTCGAACTTACCTCACTCTTCAGGTTCAACGGTACGTCGCAGGGACCCTCCATCTCGGTTTCGGTTTTGACCTGATGGGACAGCATGCTGCTGTGGCTGTGTCTCGGCGGTGCGGCAGTAGCCAACATGTTAGGTTGGTGGTGTCGATGATGAAGACGCGACTGCAGATGTCTGTGGTGATAGGGCGGCGACAATTGCGTGTTCAGCGTACGAAGATCGGCTGGCGGTGATGCTGGTGCAGCGGTACTGCTCTGTTCCTCCTCGGCCGAACCCTCCGCCATGTCAACCGAGCATCCCGAGGACTCGCGATCTGAAACGCACAGATAACCCCCGACCCGTTGATGTCAAGGGTTACGGGCAAAGTCTTTCACGGAGAGACTGCGATCCGGAAGGGACTTGGAATAGTCAGGACTTTGGATGGCCCTTGAGGAAGCTTCGATCCGGGGTACTTGGAATAGTCAAAGCGCTCGAATGGTTTTTAGGGAGACTTTGGGCTAATGGCGGTTTTTTGAAGGACTTGGAATAATCATAGCTTAGGAAGGGGCGCGTACGTTAATTTGATTCTCACCCGATCCTAGAACTACCAAAGATGTGTGACTACACGCAGTTGTACTCATTACTTTTGGGGGACCGACAAGTCTGTTGCCGTTCGTCGACGCATTGACAAAATGCGTCGAGTCTTCCCGAGAACTCGCGATCTAAAATGCACAGATCAGCCTGACCCCCGTTGCTTTGATTAGAAAACGGCATATGTAATGTTGGTCGTTCGTCGGTTGATGTCAAGGGTTACGGGCAAAGTCTTTCACGGAGAGACTGCGATCCGGAAGGGACTTGGAATAGTCAGGACTTTGGATGGCCCTTGAGGAAGCTTTGATCCGGGGTACTTGGAACAGTCAAAGCGCTCGGATGGCTTTTAGGGAGACTTTGGGCTGATGGCGGTTTTTTGAGGAACTTGGAATAATCATAGCTTAGGAACGGGCTCGTACGTTAATTTGATTCCTCATCCGATCCTAGAACTACCAAAGATGTGTGACTACACGCAGTTGTACTCATTACTTTTACGGGACCGACAAGTCCGTTGCCGTTCTTTATCGGGCGGGACTGACAAGTCCGTTGCCGTTCGTCGACGCATTGACAAAATGCGTCGAGTCTTCCCGAGAACTCGCGATCTAAAATGCACAGATAATCCCGACCCAAGTTGCTTTGATTGGAGAACGGGACATGTAATGTTGGTCGTTCGTCGAACTGGGAATGAAGTTGATAGTCATATCTTAGGAAGGGGCCCGTACGTTAATTTGATTCCTCACCCGATCCTATAACTACCAAAGATGTGAGACTACACGCAGTTGTACTCATTACTTTCTCTTTTTTCTCTTCTTCTAAATCACGGCTCGCTGGAATCAGGCGGGACCGAACGGTCCGATGCCGTTCGTCGACGCATTGACAAAAAGCGTCGAGGCGGGAGCATAAACGATCGCTAATTAAACGAAGGGCTTTTGTGGCGCTAATTCGGCGTCAACCGTACAGAAACGCACCACAGTCGCGCAGCTGGTTAAGAATGCACAGACAGTGAAAATTATGTTGAGCGACACCGTTAATCTTTCGACTTCAAAGGCAAAAAGCTTGCGACCGTCTCGGGCTGCTTCTCGGGTCATGGGACGTGGCTCCTTAGACCGCGTCCCACTCGGCTCGGACTCGCGAGGCGACATGTAACACGCACGTCCCACACGAGCCGCGCACACATTTTTAACCGGGGTAATTATTTTTATCTAACCGTTCCGTTAGTAAGAAATTCAAGGGTAATGAAATCACTGCGAGACTCTTCGCTCCGTCGGCTTCGTCTCTGTTTATTCTCATCTTTCTTTCGTTTTAGGCGCCTTCTCTCGAGCCCCCAGCGCGCCTTTTATTCCGCGGGATCTCTCACGCAAAGCCTTGCGCGGTTCTCGCCGCTGTATAACACTCGACGGAGAGAGAGTGAGAGAAAGAGTGAGAATCCGGGCGAGAAAGAAGCCGTCGCCGACGATCTCTCGAAAGGCACGACTAACAAACATGTGCTTCTATTTTTGACCCTGGCCCGGGTCCAATGTGCTTAAAACTTTTTAAACCGTGAATTTCGGTTCTATGACGAACGGCTGGATGGATCATTGAGTGTGGTCTTCGAGCGAGAACGATCTAAGTGCAACGACGAGAATAAAAAAATGTTCAAAAATAAAGAATCGAAAGTTCGCCACTTCGCCGGCCGACAAAGCTGTGAAAGCGACGAGGAATGCGCTTTCTTATTTTTCGATAGAAGTTTATCGCCGAAAAGTGAATTTGGATCCACAAAAGTCATCGGACGATAGGCAAAAATTATCACAAAAATTCATATTTTAAATAACAATAATATGCTCAAATAATTCCGTTCGCATTATAATTTTGAGTGCTTCGACTCTTTTATTTTTCCGATCAGTCGAGTCAAAGATATTTTTCTATTCTCGGAAAGTAATCTGAAAAATGCATACGTCCGTGGAGTCGCGATATATTCGAACACCCAACGGAAATAGATCGGTCGGGCGAGTCTCGGGATAAATAAAGAAACAAAGAGATATGATATGTTAAGTGTCAGAAGCGGTCGCGTGGTCGTGGTGATTATTCAAAGGATATACACGCCCAACTTAAATGGCAGAAGCGACGGCGACAGGACTTTCGCCGCTCGCGATATATCCATACAAAAAAAAAAAAAACCGTATAGATATTATATAGCATTAGGATGTATACGAAAGCGTCGACTCTAAACCGGATATTTAATAATCCCGCGCGCTGACTCGCTCGCCCGTTCGTGTTTCTTCTTTTTCCTTGTCACGCGAGCTATTTCAAAGGAAGGGTCGAAGGTGAATCACCGTTGAATAGCTGGCGCTATTCTGTGTCCTCACGATCGTTCGCTCGCTTTATATATATTTTTTACTTTATCTTTTACCACTCGTGGATCTCGCGTAGTTTCTGTCCGTCGAGTCTCTCCGGCGATCGTCAGCAAAGCCGTCCTCGGTAATCTCGCTGATACACTTTTTACGGAGCTCGCCGAGGGCGCGTGATTCATCCGTCCGACTGCCGTTCGGAATCATCAATTTTCATTGTAATCGCGTTAATTGCCGTATAATAAGCGGCCCGCTCCTCGCCGGACATAGATTCACGGTAAGAAAAAGAGAATTCAAAAAATTTATTACGAGCCTCCTAACAACAGCCTGTCGAGAGCTATCGCTCATGATCACCAGCGACATAGTAGATTTTTTTTCGTGCCCACATATCGCGAACGCGTGTGCGTATAACGGCGCGTCGAGCGTGGATGCATGCAGCGGCGTTTATACAATCGCGCTACGAGGATATAATAGCGGGGTGTTCGAAAAGTCGATCAAGTAGCTCAGCGGCCGCGGGGAGGGAGTGAGAGTCGGCCGATTTAAATGCGATATAATGAGAGGTGTCCGATTATACGAAAGCAGAAGATCAACGGGGCCCCGGGAACGCCTTTTGTGCAGCCGCGCTCGCGAGTCCCGGCTATACCTACTGCACGTGTCGGACGAACCTTCACGGAGAATAAGGAATAGCGGAAATTACATAGGCGCGTATAACAGTCATGGATACTCGGGAGAAAAGGATTTCTCCCTCGGCGTTTCTATACCTGTGCGTCAACGTTGATTACACGGACTATCGGTGAAAATCATTGTGTGCTTTCGGGGATCGAGAATCCTCTGGGCGATCCAACGTTTCGAGACTCATCGGTTACCAAAAATATGGTAATCAAAGAAAGGCAAAATTATTTCTTATGGAACATCGCATGGATCGTCTCCGACCACGGGGCAGTTTCTATTCTCGTATTTGCGCATCAAGCTGTTCGCATCTGGTTTTTTTAGATTTAGGTTCCGAGCGAAGAGCCGCTCATGTGTGTCCACGGACCGAATTAGTAATCGCGAGGGCGAGCCTGAGTTTGTGTTAAATTGGAAAAATCAAAACGATCTTGAACCGCGGGTTGAAGATAAAGTTTCTCTTATCTCGAATTCTCGAGGATCGTACTGATTCGGACCCGAGTCGGGCCGGATAAAATTGTCGAGCGCGGGCGAAAAGGCGCTCCATTGTGTATTATAGAGAGATCGAAGGCGAGCATCGTCTTCAGGGTCTCCGCGTAGTCGGCGCGGAGCTCGCGGCTCGTCGTCGCCGGGAGAGCAGCGTGTAATTAAGGGGGTTGATTGATGTTAATTCAAAGGGTAATTAAGAATGTTGCGCATAAAAATTCGATAATTTATGGTCATTGGGGATAATTACATGTTGACCAGCTTGTAATTGCAAGCGCTAGCGCATAGCGCTGCGGCCCTCGGACCAGCGACCCAACACAGTCTCCGGTCCGTCCAACTTGGCCAGTTTCCACACGGGCTCCGCGGCTCCGGCGTGAGCGTGTGAGTGGCTTTTTGCGGAATATATACGGTCTCAGATCGCGGCTTATTATAGGGGGCTCCGGTAGATAAGGTGGGCTTAGAGACGCCAAGGTGCCCCACAGCCCCAACCTCCGCGGGGTGCTCCGGGCCCGCTGCGTTTGTGGTCGTGGATAATATAGCGAACGCACCTCTGTCCCGACGTTCGCACGATCCTCCGAGCTTCGCCCGCAGTCGTGCCCGCTCCGTCAGCTCGGTGCTCCAGGCAACGCTCCGACCGGGGGCCGGACACCGCCGGCGGCTGGGTTGCAATTTATGTGCTCCGTTCTAAACGCGCTCGCTGCGCTGCTTTGGAAGTTTAGACTCGCGGCTTTTATCCTCCGGTAGGACTTTGCGCGAGTACTCCAGATACGGAGGTGCGTGGACAGTATCCTTGGAGCTGAATCGCAGGACAAAACTTAAACCTTGAAAATCGACATTTTCGTATCGATTCCTCGTAACATCCCTTTTTTCGCAAAACTTGTTCTACGAGAAAGCATTTTCTGGAGTGTTGGCTTCATCGTAGGGGAAACTTTGTGGATAAAGGAACTTTAGAAAGACGCGATACCAACATTTCAACTTCTTTCAACGTCAACGTCGTGGTTGGTGTTTAGGCAAAACGGGTGTTCGGTATAAAAAAAAAAAAACTTGACAGAAACTTGAAAAAAAGACTGTCGGTCAAAACTAATGTCGGATCTGTGCTCGGCGCTAAAAAATACATGGAATTATGCGCTCCGGATGTTTTTTTTACTTTTGATTTTTACTCGAGAAATCGAAATGATAAAGTTTAATTTTAGCTTTATCAACCTCGTCGCACCCATCATCTTGTATATTTCATTCCCCAGAACATGATAGGCAGCTGGATTTTTCCGCGATGCCATCGGGAAACAAAGATATCGTTGTTTGAAAATACGCAAAATCACTCGTTTTTGCAATAATGACTATAAAAATGTCCGATAACCTTTTTTCGTCAGTCTTCGTTCCAGCACTATATTTAATGTAGTTTTACACGCTCGTCACGAATCTATCACAAACGCTGTTTAAAGATGAATATTTAATACGAAAACTTGCGTCGGATGTGATGTTTGAATTTTTCATTAAATTGTAAATTTTGTATTAATTTATAGACCGAACAGAAAACCACACAAGGCATCAATAAAAATTACTCAGTCCCTATTGCTTTTGCGATAATAAAATCTCAATCGGTAATTTCAGATTAAACGTACCCGTTTTTTCACCGCACCGGACCGACGAATCTCCGGACGTGTGCCAAGTGGCGAATTGACTTGTACCATAATCGAGATGAAAATTAGAATGTGTAAAATTACCAAAAGGCGTCAATTTTCGCCTGCACGAGAGTGTTAAAAAATCGCCGGTTTCTCGCCCCGGGCAGCGATGTAGCAACTTTGTATGCCATTGCGTGTTGCCGATGCTCCGAAAAAGCGATTTTAAATGCACCGTCCTTCCGTCTCTCAAAGCTTGACCTGTCGAAAACGCCTTGGCCTGCGATCCATACAACAATCTCCCTCCTCAAACTCGCCCTTGGCGCTTGGAAAATAAATAACACCGCTAAACGCACACAGCGGCTCCGGCGTTGAATTCTTTCACGACACGCGAGAGAATCAAAACCTCAGATGGAGATGCAGTAACCGCGGACGAGAACTCGTGAGTTATATCGGAGTGGAAAAATCCCCGACGAAAATGATACATATAAACATACAAATTCGGCAATTAAACCAATGAATCAAGAAATAAAAGACCACAAATATGAAGGAAAATAGAAGCAAATAATTATAATGTCCCAATCATTTACACCAGGATTCCCGGCTCTCACACTCGATGAAAGTTGGAGATAATCTTGCCGAACACCACGCCTACGAGCCGGGAAGATTCAGATTCAAAATAAATCGTTAGACCCGAAATTCAGTCAATGTTACACCATAAACAGAAGAAAAGCAAAGCAATTTTTAAAGTGCCCCGAAAAACAATATATGGTAATATGGGCCACGAAATATTATACAGAATAATTCGTCAATAAATCATATCAATCGAAAATATCTTATAAACTAAAATCTCGCAAATTCACCCAGCTCGCGTGCGCAAATAACAAAAAAAATTTAGTCCTTAATAAATATATACGCTCGAAATATATTCGCCGGCTACTTAACTTATTTATTTTGTTTACCCGTTTCACGCATTTTGGGTCTTGATATCGGTAGCCGCGTCCTCTAGTTTAGTGTCGGATCGCGCGCGCGTTCAAATTAAATTTACGATCTTACAAACATTCACGGCAGCTCGTTTTCCCACCCGAGGAAGTTACGACCCCTCGTGAAGGATCGACAAAAATGTACGTACCAAAAAAAAACAGAAAACAAAAAGGATTTACCGAAAGACAAGGGGGTCTACAAAGTCCGTTCGAAAGTTCCCCGGACGCGATGTACTTGAAAGACAGTGAGCAGCATAAAGAGGTATCGCGCAGCGGGACCAGTTGGCAACCGCCCATCGCGACATTGTCCGTGGAATATTCGAAGCCACGATGGACTCGTTTTTTTTTTTTTTCATACCGTCTCCGGTTATAATCGATCGAAGCTATGCCTCGGCCACGGTGTCTCGTAATCGTCCTACAGTATAATGCGATGCAATGCGGTGCGAAAGAATCGTGAAGGAGAAGAGAAAAAAAATGAGGGGAGGCAAACAGTGGAGATTGAGCGGTTGAACGGAAGCAAGAAATAAAAATAAGAAAAAAGGAGAAGTGTTTACCGGACTGGACTTAGAGCGCGACGCGAGACGCCGAGAGACCCCGAGGGAGAGCGCGGCTGCTCGATTTCGCACGTGGTATTTTGCTCGCACCGCTTTCGCACCACCGCTGGCATCATCGCAACTTCACGCTGTTACAGCCACGCCGTGCCCTTAAATACCCGCGCGGCGGTGCGATGCCTTGCGCGTGAATGTGTATTGTATGAATGTATGTACAAGCTCGTAACGGGAGCACGAGGGCTAATGCTCGTTCCGCGCGATACCATTCTGTCAGAAATCCACCGGGCTTTGTTCCGAGTCACGAAACGCAAGGATTAAACTGAACATCGCACCCGCCGAGCGATGGAAGCTCCTCCCGAACCGTTAACGCGAGACTGTGTGAACCGCTTCTCGGGGTCGTAGGTGTGCAACGTGTTCCTTCAATATGCCACGGTGGCTCCGTCGCTTCCTTGTGCGTGCCGACATCGGGCCTCGATGTACCAACGGCTCCGAACTAACTGCAAGCCGATCGAGCAGCGACGATGTTCGTAGATCGGTTAAGCGAGAACATTAAGGAGGGAGTCTCGCTGCGCGCTGACTTCGCATAAGTTCGACAACAATAAGAGAAAATTGCAAGTACTTCTTGATGGTGTAAAAATCAGAAAAAA
>JAPYZC010004595.1:0-14176 GCA_030522665.1 Ichneumoninae sp. A BG-2022a | reverse complement strand
TTTTTGGGAACCCTAGCTCCGGCTCGCAACTCCCCCGTCGACCGAAAACTTGACGGAGTACGTGTAGCCGCGCGCCATTGAGAAAGAGACCGGACGAGGCCGCCAGTTTTATGATCCGGAACTTTAACGAACAGAACGGTAACGCGACGCAGCCTTTAAAAACAAACAACAAAACCACGTCACGTTTTTATCGTCTGCCGCTCGACTTTTGCGTTTAAACGACATCTTCTTTCTTCTTCTATCACTTCTTTTTATGCGTGACAATAACAACTAGGCAAAAAAATTAACATCGACTTGGAAGTGATTACTTAATTTAACCCCTGTCGTTGACTAGAATTATGGAAACTTGCAAAATATATATTCCTTTTTTGAACAATACAGACGGAACTGAAGGGAGGGATCGCAAGCCCCGGAGACAGAGCGAAACAAGGAGTAGAGAATGAAATTTCGTACAAGAGGCGCGTGAGGCATCCATCACTCTAGGAACGTCGGCGAACTCGCGGTATGCCCCTTGGGGTATTTCTTTCCCTTTCTACAGTACAAGCGAGAAACAGCAAAAACAAAAAAAAAAAGAAAACTTTTTGCTTAACTCAAAATCCATAAGTTGAATTATTGAGATACTCTCGGGAAAAGGTGAATTTCGTCCAGAACTCACGAATTCTAGATGCCAGAAGAGGAACGTCGAAAGGCTTCTGACTTCTGCGAATACCTGCAAACTCTGCTATGATCGAAACGAGCTTTTTCGAAATAAAACGAAAATAAAAGAAAAAATAAAGTCTCTCGGATACTTGGCATGGAGCGTGGAGTCCGGAGGAGTCGAGCTCGAGAGACAAATCACTCTTCGCTTAAATAAATAAGACTTTGATGAGAGCAAAGAAAATAAACTAAAATGAAATAAGGTGCTTCCAGTAGTTTTCATATCTTTGACTCCCCTTTTTGCTAATAATAATAATAATAATAATAATAATAATAATAATAATAATAATAATAATTCAGTGTTTACAACTAACGTATAAATGAGAGGCCTCTTGCTTTCGAAGAACTTACTCGAAAGCTCGAAATTACCTAATTTAAACCTTTCGCTCGCGAAACCAAATTCACTTCCCACTTTAGTCTAATCTCCATAATTGTATGAATAAATTTCTCAGCAACATTTCGTGAATCCCTGTCCTCCTACGACTCCGCCTCAGAGTTATTATTTTAGTTGCGTCGATAGAGAAAACAAAATCTGATAACACCGATATGCTTTGTTAAACGCTGATACTCAAATAACAAAAAGTCACATTGATCGTCAACCGCATCTTGGTTCACGAAACGATAAAGGATACCGCTGGAAATATTGTAAGAGTACCTTGCGGTCAAGGTAAAGGACGTAATTGGAAACGGGTAGAAAGTTGGTATGTATCGTTGGAAACATATATACGGTCGATCCTGCGGTTGGTGGTACCCTTTAGCTGGTGTTTTTCGCAAGGGTGCAGTGTGCTGTTCGCTCGAGGCAAAACGAACAGCGAAAAATGTGTAAAGGAAGAAAAAAAAAGTGGAGACGCAGGTGCGTGTCGTGGATACGCAATCTACGCGTCAATCAGGAGAAACAGATGCGAACCATAGCACGGAGGGAGTCCTGCACGCTAGCGGTTCTTAAGTCACACAGCTCGACGCTACCCCATTTCTCTAGGCTGGATATAGGTATTAGCCACTGTCGAGAACCCTCGGTACTCTCTCGCCGATATCCATTGATGGATTCGATTTCGTTCCGACACATACGCTCTACTACACCGGTAACATAAGTCGATTAAACAGTAATCCTTTTAATCTCCTCGCAAAGCACGTCTCCCCGCGAGACACGAAACGAAAAATGAGGAAGCAATGAGGAAATTTAATTTGCAAAGTGAAATGACAATGAAAAAAATGAAAAAAAACAATGAAGCTCGCAAGATTCAAATCGCTGCATTAAATTGAATGGAAATTGGAGCCAAATGACAGATGCCGGTATAACGAAGGCTGTAGTCAACTCGCCACGAGAATCTTTCCCTCCAATATTGTTTCTTTCTTTTTTTGCTCTTTCGAGACGCTGGCTCTACAGAACTCTCACGTGCTCCACATAAATCGTTAAACACTTTAACACACACGGAGCGAAGAAAAAAAATCAAAGAAAATATTGGTCTTGAAGCAGTGCCAATACACACACTTGTGGAGAAAATCGTTTCGGTGTACGTACGCGGTGCCCGCATTTGTTTCGGTATCGTAAATAGCACGATATATCTGTGGCTATAAAACGTGACAAGAAGATCGAGAATACGTTGGGTAAGAGGGAAAGGGGTTGCGAATGCGTGAGACGGAGAGGAGAACGAGAGTAGACTGGGATGAAACAACCGTGAAGGAAGTCGCGTGGGTCTCAGCTGTTGGCTCCTACCGACTCTGATTGAATTGCTTCCGTAGTTGCTTCCTCGTGTGTTACATGTCATCGTGGACGGAGCTTACCGCTCGTACGCACACTCCACGTTCTCTTCAACCAAGAGACTTTTTCATCGACGAGAAACCGTTGTAAGCTATGCACACACAGCGCCGCGCGAGAGAAGAATGAAAAAGGCAAATTGTCGAAGCTAAAGTATAACAGAGGGTACAGGTGTGGAATGAAATTTCATCTACGTAAGTGACATTCGCCGAAGATTACACTGCACCCAGTACTTTTTCCATTGAATTCCATTAATTGTATCGATAATATGTAGAGGAGAAGGAGGAGGAGGATGATCGACGCGCAGGTACCTCTGACATTTTTTTTTGTTCCAGGTTGATGTACGCGATAATGCCGCTGAGATAAGGTAGGCTTGTTCCATCTAAGTAGTAGGTGACGCGACGACGCCGAATTGAATCCCGGAAAGAAGGTAAAATAGAGGGCATAATGGGTCGCGTAAGTGATATATGGTTGATGTATGGTTATGCGAGATCCTTTGTGCCGTCGCAAAGCTATATCGACTACCGATCGGTTAATTTCATGCTACGTTACTCCAGAGTTTCGTATATTAGAAGCGCGACTATCGCTCTTCTCGATGCGAGACATCGTCATGGAAATGAAGAAATTTGAAAATTCAGAAGAATCGCCGTAAATTATTGGCTGTCATCGCAGACGCCGTGGCCGAACCCGAAGGAAAGCGGAAGCAGGGAACTTGGCGAATAAACTCGCCATCCGCTGTACGTCTCACCATAACCAGCTGCGCGACGGAGCAAGCTGTTTGAACGAGTGAACGATCCGAGAGGCGGAGACGTCATCATTGGAAGTCTGATTTGTGAGTCCGCGAGGAAAGTTTAATTGGAAATGGAAGTCTTGGATTCATCCATCCATTTCCCTACGTCTTTATCCATACTCCATCCCGGACACACAGCTCTATATATGACTGAGAGCCCTTCCGATTCGACTGTCGAAAGCGTCCCAATCGTCTTTCTCGCGTGCACGGCGCTTCCTCTCAGCGAGTGTCTAAGTGCCTTGAAAATAAGCGAGTTAGACATGACTAGGCAGCGGAGTTACCAAGACGTCGACAAACTTCTGGATCGAGCCCATCCCCGTACCCAAAGACGAACTTTGCTGCACCACGAGCAATGGCAATGGCTAGACTATTCCACTTGGATCTCAAACCTTTGGAATAGAGCGATATCCGTTTGAAAGCTTTCCTCGATTTTCGTGCATCTTGTGTTTCGCGTTGATACCGCGAATACAACTTTGCTTAAAGTTCATTCATTGTCGACGCCAGATTTATCTTCCATCTCGTGCATCGACACTCGACTTCGAGATTATAGGGAACACCGTTCGATAAATCAATGATTCGATAGTATCCCGGTAGTACCGCATGTCGTTTCGTTATTTCCTCTCTGGAAAAAAAAAAATCGACGTATGACAGAAATACACAGACGCACATCGGCGAATACAACCCATTTGATAACCCGACGAGAAGCCATAAACGTTTGAAGCTTTTATTGTCAGCTATAGTGTCGCTGCAACGCCAACTATCGGATTTATCTCTCGAAGATGTCATATCTTTCCGTGGATTCATGTTCGGCCCGCACTTGCAGATAGCGGCTTCGAGAGATGCATCGTGGATTTCCCGTGGGCATGCAGTAGATATCAGTCGATATTCAATCGACGGTGTAGATCGAAAAAAAATGTGTGCACTGTGTGCTTTTATGTTTCCGTTTAAATATAGCGTCGTTGACAAGTCCTACTCGGATACAAGAAAATTGTATCCGAGTAGATTGGAGATTGGAGATTTTCATAAGTCGGTAGTGGAATGCCTTCTCTCGTGTATCGAAAAGAGTTTTCTTGTGCAGTTACCG
The DNA here is from genome assembly GCA_030522665.1 of Ichneumoninae sp. A BG-2022a. Taxonomy (NCBI): domain Eukaryota; kingdom Metazoa; phylum Arthropoda; class Insecta; order Hymenoptera; family Ichneumonidae; species Ichneumoninae sp. A BG-2022a. Next base: position 9,847 of record JAPYZC010004595.1, on the reverse strand, counting down.
CACGAGTAAACACCCGTAGGAGTTACAGTAGTATCATTTATCGAAAGCGCTACATCGTATGCATATAGGAAAGACAAATCCAAAATTTGCGGCGTAACGCGACTCGGCGATCTTGGAACGCTTTCTAGTCCACGGGGACCTGTAACTTTTTGACAGCAAACGCGACGGTTGTCTCTGGTTCTCCTTCTATCGGAGGGGTGCGATTCTGGAGGGATGGTTATCACGATAGTCTGCATGCAGCATCTATGGAAGTATCGCTAAGGTAGGTGTTAACAAGTGACGAGACGGCTGTACGGGTAGCTCATAGATCAAGAGATGTCGAGGGTGAAGAAGGTGGAAGGGAGAAACCGAAGGCTTCGAAATACCGCGCGACGGGTCGAGGCTTGCTTAGCATAATGTCAGGCTTCGAGGACGTGAAAAGGTGGAGAGAAAGCGAAAAGGTATAGAGACCGAAATGGTAGACGAAGAGGAATTTCTTAAAAATGTCAATCCCGGTGCCCTGTACCTCGGGGCTTGTTTCATATAATAAACCACCGTGGAACCCCACGGATCATGGGGGGAGACTGTTGTGGAGCGAGAGAGGAAAAGGTAGACAGGTAGACAGAAAAAGAGAGATGATGATGGTTCTTGGTGGGTGCTGTGCTCTTAGGCTGATGATAACGCCTGCATAGCTCCCCGGTTCCTGCGATATAGGCGGCCCCCGTGGTTTCCCGGTTTTCCTCCAACCTTGGAATAAATATCGACCTGTCGCGAAATCCTACCGCAGAACCGAGCCGGCGACAGATATGAGGAGTCTGTTCGCTCCAGGGAAAAATAGATCTATTGTCAAGGTTTTTCACGTCACGGGCATGAACCAATGGAAGTCAGTTTCTCATCTCTATTTATCTTTTGTAGAGGGATGAGTCTCAACAGTCGATAACCATTTTTCTTATGTAAATGCGATGTTTGTCGTTTGACATTACCTTCGCTCGATGCATTGTCAAGTAAGTAAGTGTATATGTATATATTGGTCGATCGAATATACCAATTTCTGATAAATTATGAGTCAGTATAATTTTTCGGCAAATCAACGGTATGATTCAGTTGGAGAGGATAGATCACCATATTCTGGACATATGGTATTTGCTACAAAAATCGGCAGTGCTTTGGCGGAACTAGAAAACGAAGGATAAAGTGAGTTTTTGGATGGGAGGTGTTTCGAAGCATAGTGGAAGGGGCGAATGCGCCGTACAACAAGCTAATTAAATACCACCGGAGATCAAAGCGGTAAGCCGACCCAGTAATAAACAGCCCGTTCTCTCTGTCTGGTTAACTTTTTCGTCCGCGTTCTCTGTGCTCGAGCAGCGTTGATACAAAACTGGTAATTCTAGCGTCCAACTGGCTCTCTCGTTCCTCTCTCACTCGCATTCACTCGCTTTTACTCGCGCCCACTTGCTTTTGGTAGCACCACCAGTCCTTTGTCGCATTTCGAATCTGGCATATGTGTGTGTGTGTGTGTGTGTGAAATTACTTTTATAATACAACGCGGCGAGTGTACTCGCCCGCGGTAAAAACAAATTACCGCAACGCTGGCTGCAGCCACGGACACGGCATTGCTCTGCTCGAGGTAAAAAAAAAAGATTTTTGTGTTGTTTTTTTAATTTTCCAGTGATAACGTTCGTGTCTACGTGACCTCTACGAGTTTCCTCAAATTCAAAACTTGTGGGAGGAAAAAATCGTAAGGTTCATTCGTGATCACTTTGGGGTATATTAATTTTCTTTTTAGATTCATGTTTACGTAATGATGAAGTGTTACGTAAAAGTTTGTAAGTATACGTAGTGGCAACGTTAAAGAAAAACTTGTCGTTTTGGTGCAAGATTAAGTCACGAAGGTACCACACGATGACCACATTGAATCACTGCGGACTTTCATAAACCTGACCATATACTATACCGGTATTAGTGTAGCAACATAAAAGAAGCCACCTCACCCACCGGCAGACACCACCGGCAGGTTCTATTACAACGTTTAACTCAACTCGACCGAGCCAAACTTTTGACTCAGCTTCCTCTATCTCGATGTAATAAAGTCGAGACGTGGTCTAGCACTCGGCCACCGAGCGCTTCCACCTTTCCTGGCCACCCGTTAACGACGAGTTTCGCCCGCGAACGTTTTATTTTATTTTTATTTTCATTTTTTTTTCCACCACTCTTCTACTCGGGTTCTCTCTTATCCGTGGGGATAGGGTTCATATAATATCCGGCGGTCCGCTTGACATTAGCATAGGAGATACGAACTTGGGGTTTCTTTTTTTTAACTTGATGCTCCCGAGGCATTATTATTGCTTCGAACAGTTCATATTTTTAAGTCATTGGATTACTCTGACAATAAAAACAAAAAAAAAAAGAAAACATTTCAGATGTTTCAGACTCATCGGCAGCTGCTGCTCGTAATTTTCTATAGACTGGCAAATTTGATCTACAACCGTTCGTAACGATTGCGTACGTGATTGCTGAAATGAATCATTACTCGTCCCATGAAGTTTCACCATCTCCGAGCCACTGTGCACGAATGAAATACCGAAAGTATCCTCAATGATAACGGTCAATAATACAGTGCGTCTACAGCAGTGAAGTACATATCTGCTGGCAAGGGCCTGTACCACCCTTAAGGCTCTTGACTTTCATGCAATTACCTGCCCAGACGCCGTTCATCTCTTGGGAGATCCTGACTAAGGACTTGGGTTCGCTTCACCGGGATCTACTCTACTCTACTTTCGCCCGGCGCTATGCTACTGTATATGCTACTGTCGGTCTGCTTCTACCACGAGTAACACCACTACTACCATTGCTGCTGCTATGGCTTTACTACTGGTGTACACACAACTGCACGCTATCGTGAGTCAGCCAGCAAGCCAGCCAGTAGTACAGACATTGTTGTGGTCAGCCACGGCTGGCTTGTGAGTAGTTGAGACCAGATGGAGTCAGACAGGTGCTCGCTTCAACGGACAGCCGAAGCGGCAAAGCCTTCGAGCCCGCAGAGACGAGAGAACAGTCCGGAATGTTTATATAAGTAATGCAATACCGAGACAAGACAACCGGAGAAAGTTGCCAACAACAATTTTACACGGTTGAACGATTGAAGGAAACAATGTACAAGCTTATCGTAAATTTTTATTCCCATACAAATATTTGATCCTTTGAATTTACAAAATCCAATTCCGATCAATCTTACGGACACAGATATTTTGATGAGAGCGTTATTTAATTCGACCGAGGAACCGTTGTACCGCACTCTTGGGTGGCTCCCGTATAGGAAATGGAGAGAAGAACGGGCTAAACGTAAAACAATTATCATAACTTAAGGATCGTACCTGTGCGCGGAAATGGCGCGATAGCGTGACACCTGAAAATATTTTTCGAAAATAATATGAAACCGAATTTCGTACAGAAGGGCTTTTCCCATTTACCACGAGTGATATAATAAACAATCGAATATAGAGCGGGCCAAGACTATTACCGTTTGAGTTTTACTGAAAATGAAGTTGATTTTGATGCAGCGACGACGAACAACGGTGGCTTATAGCGTTGTAGCCGCAAGACGCTCATTGCCTGCCCCCCATACTCCACAACGACGAGATTAAACTCTGTGCAGTCTTAATTTGCAAACTATTCGCACTCGGTACAGAGGTGGAAGTTGATGCGAGAATTGGAAAGACAGAGCGAGAGAGTGTGTACACGTGACGAAGCCTAAGTCGTGGAGTTATATACCGTGCGAGCAGTATGCAGGAACCTGACGTCGCTCCTGGACACGCAACGTCTGCGTGCCGCTACTGGAAACTATGCGACTTCAAAAGCCCGCACCATCTCTCCCGCCGCGGATTGGCGTTCTCGGGAACGGGGGTACGAGGGTCGCCCACCCTCTTCGTGAATATACTGCCAACCGACAGACGCCACGCAGTTCTGGGTTATGTTGACACTGGGCTCGCAGTTTACGGGCCGACAGGTAGAGTGGTGGATCGATACCGCGATATCGTCGCCCGCTGCTGCTGCTGCTGCTGCTGCTGCTGCTGCTGCCGCTTCGGCTGCTGCTTCGGCTGCTTCTCTGCATAGTGTCGTACCCACTCGTGATGCACTGTTCTTAACGTACATTCGAGGGAGACTTGCCGTCAACCCATCCTTCATACCGAGGCTACGATGGCGACGATGTGACAAGGCACGTCTCGTGACTTTCGAGATTTTCGAATAAACGTCTTCCTTTCTCGAATCCTCGTAAACCAGAGTCGATTTGAAAGGATTCGATTACTTTTATATGAGAAAGAATTTATCCTTCTCGCACGCGGATCAGAATACATGACAAGGTTGTCATGTCGCTGAACATGTCGAGCTGATTCTTTGCTGTTCCGAAAGCTCGAAGAAGATACTCTCTATTTCTCCGATACAGCTCCTGGCATATTGGCTCCGGCATGGCCCGGCAGCCTGGCAAGGTCCGTCTTTCAGGTCCGTCAGCGACCGCACCAGTCGTTACGGCGAGGCTTGTAAAACCGAGCAAGCCGGGTCTTGATCTCTTGTTCTTAGCCCAGCGGGCTCCTTCACGTGCACGCTATGCCAGGTAGTTTCTACTCGCAAGTTTACTGCGTACGCGTTTGCGAAACAACAAAGGCTTATCCACGGCTTGTTGCTCGATGTAATCTTACGCAGAGGCTGCAGAGTCGGTGAGACTCAAGTGGGTAAGATTGGCGAGGGGTATAGGCAAAGGAATCGAGCGGTTCAGAGAGTACGCGTGTCGAGCCTCTGAGAGATCGGGATGAAAGGAGAGGAGGTAAATTGAGGAGCGAACCTCCAAGTGGAGAAGGTGTCAGAGAATGAGGGGATGAAAATTAGAAATCATCGCGTACTTGCTCCTCCCTTACATACATCATCCACGAAATAATATCCATCGTTTCGACGGAATTGGTCAATTACCGTCTCAACATATTCCAGATAAATTATAATATGTTTGTACCGTTAATACTCTTTTTTAAATTTCTACATAGACTATTCTATCTACGAGTATGAACGAATTGCGTAGCTTCGGCGTTATCTTTCGTACACATTAGTTTTTACCCTTTATTGCTCTACTACAGAACATCTGTGGCTATTCGGGCGAGTTTTCCATTCTCTTCTACAACGAACGATGAACATAGAAAATGGAAAATGGAAATGATGTAGGAAATTAATGTTGACTAATGGGGGAATCTTCTTCATTAGCACTGTGAAACGAATACCATTAACAACTTAGTTAATCTTTTAATAGTGAAATCTAGAAAATACGATGGATTGGCGGGTGTAAACGAGAGCCCGTATGATTCCCGCTCTGTGTTCGCATATAAATAATGCGTGAGTTTGCGATTCGGATCAAAGAGGCTCGACACGTCACTCCGGGGTGGCGACAATAAATTTCGAACAATTAAAATATCACACGTCCGCTCCGAGTTCGCGCTAAAGCGGATGCGTGTCTCGTGCAGCCAAACGTCGGAGCTCACACGAAGATGGAGCGTAATTTATATCCCACAGCGACGAAACCTCGCGATGCGGCAAATTAAAATCGCTCTTGCACCGTCAACCTCGCGAGGCAGTGCATCGCAAAGCGAGCTGTCCCCCTGTTTACAGCATAGACCTCGTATTTCATTTTACAAAGGGATTAAAATAGTTTGCGAAATGCACAAAAAAAAAAAAAAAAAAAAAAAAAAAAAAAAAAAAAAAAAAAAAAAAAAAAAAAAAAAAAAAAAAAACACTTGTCGCTGCACCTGCGAATGATCAAGTCAATTGCGCAGGCTAAACGACCCCAATTATTATCTCTGAAAGAGATGGAAATAAATACAGTACGTCTTTGTGAAAGTTGATAGAACAGTGGCCCCTCATTCGGTATTTCGGAGATTAGGGTGCTTTCACTCACTTTTCTTTATAATGGCTCATTTATTAAGCGAGTGACTTTATCCCCTCCCCATTTCCGTTGACACTGACCGATCGCTCTGCTACTTTTCAGGTTTAAACTTGCCGTATCGTGCCACTTCGTAAATCTCTTTCGTGATAATCTCGATACTGTCTCTTTCCCGCGAGGGGCGAAAAAACAAACAACATAGCCGCGACAGATAGAAAATACATATTTTCGGAGTTGTCACCAGCTCTCTCTGTCAACTCGAGGTCGCGTTTACGCCGCGCGCACACGCCCGTTCACCACGAGGATCCCTCGGGATAACCGGGATATCGAGGCAGAGAGGAGGGGGGTTGAAAGTGCGTGCGAACACGAGAGCCTGAGAACACGTGGACGTCAGGCTCGCGCGAGTGTTCGTGTCTGAGCAGATACATATCAGCCGGTTGCCCGGTGCTTTTCTCCGCTGCGTTCCGTGCCCCGTTCTACTACCGCTCGCACATATAAGCGTGTATGTGCGCCGCGAGCTTTCTCGCTTGCGTTCCCACCACTTTTACTCGCCCTTTCATTGCTTCCATATCGCTCTTTCTCACTTGAGGTCTGAGCCCGCTGTCGAGTTTGCCGTAGCTCCTGCCCATCTCTGTCCTCATCCTCCGCCGAGCGTATGATGGATGCGTCGAATTTGACGTAACGTAATAGGCAGACGAACGCCGGGAATGCATTCTCTCGCGCTCGTCCATCGAGCATTAGGGCGTCTTCTCTTCTCTCTATTTTCGCTTCGTTCGTTTTACTCTTTCCATCTTTTTATATTCCATTTTATTTTTATTTTCAATGCGTCTACTCCACTGCACAGTGTTGTACTACGTCCGATACACGTCGATAAACGATCCACAACGCTATTATAGGTTTTCTATATAGAGATGACGAGTCTTTTCGGTTTCGTATCCGAGGCATTTCGTGTCAAGTGGGTTACCTACCGACAGGTCGTCATGCCGACCAACAGACGGACATCAGAGACAGATTATATGATTGTTTCGGCTGAACCCGACTCGATATAACGTTAACTTAGAGCCCTTTTTTTACTTGCCATTAAAAATCAAGGTTTTCTACGTCTTTTTTATAATCTTCTCTGTGACCACGGGTGGTACTGTTCTTTTCCCTAACGCTGTGAATGTTTTTTTTTTCTTCAGCAATCGATAGTTGGCTTTCATTCCCGTATGGATACAAATCGCTTTAAAATATTATATCATACGAGATCCCTGAAACCTTCTCCGCCCCACTCCCATACATCTCGAATGAAGCGTTGCTTCACGTGATTTTTTTCTTATTCTCTGATTTATGTCAAATTGCATTTGAATCTACCAGCAGCAGCATCTGCAAGAAAGTGCTTTCAAGGTGTCCGAATTTCTCATCCAGAAGGAGAGAGGTGCGAGGTTGAACGGACGGTCGTAAATAATCAAATGGGATCGAGAGGAAAAAAAAAAAAAATAACCACCGAAGCGTTTGTCTGGTGAGCCGCGAAACAATGGTATTGATTTTATTTCCATATCTCGTCCTTTTTTTGGTCCCCATTCGGACGACGAGGGTGGCGGCTGGGATGCTTGGTCTGTCTACGTGTAGAAGGGAGAGTGAAGAGACGTTCGGGAAGCTTGAGAGTCGCCTACGAGTTTTCCAGAGCGGGGATGAAGAAGAGTTCTCGGATCCATGGTTGGTGGAATTGCCAGTACCTTCCACCGCCGAAGGGTACATATCGAGCGACGAATGTACGAATGATCGGTGTGCACCTCACGTAGAGGACAGTTCGGAGGTAAGACGAAAGCGAGAAAATGGCGAAATCGTGGCTAAAGTAAGACCGGGAGGAACAGATAGTCGAACTGAGATCCGAGACGAAAGGAAACGAGACTCGAAATGCTCTCGAAACAAAAAGGGGGAAGAAATAATAAAAATAAAAAAGAACCGTCTGAAAAAGCTCACGCACGATGTATGGAATTATATTATTGCTGGGTATACCGGTCGCGTAGACGTATAATGGAGCCCGTATCGCATTGCGACAGTAATGCCATACTTCATAGTCTCGACTGACATGTGCGTTAAACGTGGAAACATAATTCCTATCGCGTATACGTGATGCCAGAATTGGAGAACCATGTGCGCTGACGGGTAACTCGTAGCACGTTCTCGCGCCATTTATGATATTCGATATCGGTTTCCATTTCAAGTGACGTTATTGGCAATTTTCGGTGCGTTCCCCTTATTCACTCATTCGCATGTCATAAGCGACGCCTTTCATCGCAGATACGGACTTTAACGGGTACCGCATGCTTCTTAGTGACGTGATATAGTTCAAGAGTCAGAGGTCGATCATCATCATTAAGTTTGCGCATATCAACGGTGTTATCATTTGAAAAAAAAGGTTTTTTTCCTCTTTTTCCTATTTGAGGATTAAAAATACGATTGGCCATTGGTCAAGAAAATAAAAGTTTATTCAGGTTTAGTCAGCACGTGATAAAAGTGTGTTGAAGCAAAAACAGTCGAGTCTCGCTGATCCAGCCTTCGATTAACCAAAACTCAGCGTTATCCGAGGCACCCAATTCACCCGAGTGCTCCGTATTAATCGAGGTGTTTAATACGGACGAAACAGCTATTCATATGGTGTACGCACGAAGCGCAGTTGGCGATTGCTACTTTGTGTCATGCAATTAATTTATCTTTAATACACATACTGGCAGATTGTTGTGACACAGCTGCTTCGCGCGCTCGCTATGGTCTATGGAATTTAGAAACAGGAAGTTCAGATTTCCGGAGATTTGCCAAAGTACATTACTTCCGGTTTAATAATGTCATTTTTACTATTACTTATTTAAAGAGAAGAAAGCTCTAAAACGATCGGCCCTTGAGAGCCACCACAATGTACAAATACCTCGCTTCCGGTCGAAAAATGAGTTTTCTGCATCGAAAGTGACCCCATTCCGTTGTGTTGTGCACCGAATTATTGTGCACAACTCAACGAGTCGCACAGAATAGTACCAGAATAGTATAATCGGGGAAAGTTATCGGGGGATAACTAAGGGATGCCCCTAGGGGATATGGACTAATCGACGCCTGGGGATCCCCCATCGGGACTCTCTGAGTTCTAGAAAATTGGAACAAACAAATAAATAACCTTCCAAAATATAAATAATATAAAAGTACTACGCGTTTTTGGATCATGTATGTTTTTCGTATTATCAGAGAGTTCGTTCATCGAAGTACCCTCTCAACAAATTACCTTGGATAAACGAGGCGTTACTGTAATGCCGTATCGGCACCACGTTGAAAATTACTCGGAGGTATTCTCGATCGAGGAGGCAAAGATGACAATCAATGACCGATAACCCCGTGGCTCGACCGAGGCAAAGATCGAGTGACCTTTCATTCGATGGCACTCTATAATGGGAGTGGGATCTTCGAGGTTCGGTAGTGGTGGACAATGGCCTCGGGATAAACAAGTCCGTAATCATTGCTGCCCAAAGTAAGAGAGGGTTAGTTCGGGGTCAGGCTCATGGGTCGATTGCCTTCGAAAGGTGCTTTCAAAGGACATAAAAAAAAGAAAAAAAAAAAAACGAAGAAGATCGTTGGATTCTCATCGTTGAATCGAGGCCCACGCCTCATCGAACGCCTTTCCCTTTCATTCCGCGTTTCATTCACTCTTGCTGTGTCGCGTGCCTCGCTTCTTCGACTCTCTTTCCACCTCGCATCGTGCTTTCTTCCACCGTTCTCTCACCCTCGCACATCTCACAACGTCTTTTCATTGACCAGCCTCGATCTGTCGGGGATCCATCTTTGCTCTCTTCTAACCCCCCCCCCCTCTCCCTCTCTGTACACACTCGTCGTAGCATATCACGGACGCCGAGTACAACACCACGCAGACACGAGATGAAGAAGAATGAAAAGGATGAAATAAAATGAATGAAA
>JAPYZC010004594.1:0-13842 GCA_030522665.1 Ichneumoninae sp. A BG-2022a | reverse complement strand
CTTAATACAGCAAGTATTTCGTTCTATCAACCAAAAATTTGTTTCGCCACCCGTAAGCGCTCATTTTGTTGACTCAATCGATTTTTTTTCTCAGTGTGAAGAATCAAAGCCGGATAATGAATTATCGAGCGTGGGAAAACCTGACGGCGACGAAGCCTTTCGAGGTGTGTCGGTGGGCAAAATTAATTTTAGTCAAATAATCGTATTTTTTAGTAAATTATTGTAAAAGTAACAGGACAATAAATTGCAGACTTTTGTCGACAAGAAATGTTTGTCAAATGTACAAACCTTATTTTTACTGTGTGTCAAAGTCGTCTGGGGTCTCGAAGAAATAATTTCCTGTTTACGATGTCTACGCATGGGGATGTTCGTCATCGACCGCTTCGCTCAGGAAGTCCGGGTAAATAAAATATGAGTCTTAACACAGGAAGGGCATTCGTGAGACTCAACCCATCCGGTGACACGCGCGTCGAGCTCCAAAATTGGAAATTCCCGTGGGGACTGACCGTAAAGTTGGAAAAGTGCCAACGTGTCCGGTCCTTTAATGTCCACGTACACGTGAAATAGCCAATTATCAACGGAGGTGCGTTCCTGAGGGAGCAAACGAAACTTCAATTAACGAAGGTTAAAAAATTAAGTCGAATAGTTTAACAAAAAAAAGGATATTACAAAAAATACTTCCTGAATTAGGTCAAGATGTTCGGGATGAAACTCTGCGAATGCCTAACGAAGTCAATGTGTTTTATATTTTTTGACAAAAACCATAAGAGCCCGATGCTTTGCAACTCTTGGGGATATTCGAATAAGGTCTCCCGTACACTCTGAAAAATATTTCTAGATCATACACCCAGGTCATACACCTAGCTCATACACCTACCTCATACACCTACCTCATACACCTACCTCATACACCCAGGTCATACACCCAGGTCATTCACCTAGGTCATACACCCAGGTCATACACCTAGGTCATACACCCAGGTCATTTACCTAGGTCATACACCTAGGTCATTCGCCTAGCTCATACACCCAGGTCATACACCCAGGTCATACACCCACGTCATACACCTAGGTCATACACCTAGGTCATTCGCCTAGCTCATACACCCAGATCATACACCCAGGTCATACACGCAGGTCATACACCCAGGTCAGTCACCTAGGTCATACACCTAGGTCATTCGCCTAGCTCATACACCCAGGTCATACACGCAGGTCATACACCCAGGTCATTCACCTAGGTCATATACCTAGGTTATACACCCAGGTCATGCTCCCAGGTCATACACCTCGGTCATACACCTCGGTCATAAACCTCGGTCATACACCTGGGTCATACGTCGGGGTCATACACCTGAGTCATACACCTGGGCCATACACCTGGGTCATACGTCTGGGTCATACACCTGGGTCATACACCTGGGTCATACACCTGGGTCATACACCTGGGTCATACACCTGGGTCATACACCTGGGTCATACACCTGGGTCATACACCTACACTAAAAATACATTCCGAATTGGGTCAAGCTGTTCGGGGTCAAATTCGGAATGCCTGCCGAGTGTATCTGCAGTCACTCTTCTATTATGTTATATCTATTATTCTATTATATTATGCGAATGTATAAACATTCGCATGTCTAACAAGGTGTTCGAAACCTTGAAAAAAAGTCAACTGCAGCGCTGCTGTTATAGCTGGCGCTACAGTAACTCGCGATCTCAATGCCGTCTCGTCGCTGGCTGCCGTCAATATTTTATTAGTATAACACAAGCCCACCTTAACTACCTGTCGTAAAATCTTGACACGCGTTTCCAACAAATTGCATTCGCCTATGCAGACCGTAACAGCAGGTGGTCTTAATTCACTTTTGTTTTCTCTTTTTTAAAGCGGTTTGTGGCGTGTCCTGATTTTACAGGATATCGCGTACGCAACGAGGCAATGGCGAGAGCCATGTAAAGGCAATTTTACGGAAACAAAAAGCTCGACTTGTTTTCTCATTCAGAACCACGGCGCATTAAATTCTTTTGTTATTGCACCAAGAACGCGTTTAATATTTGACACGAAAATCAACGCCGGAAGTGAAAAGAATATCAATTCCGATACTAATTATATAAAAAAGGTAAAAGCATTCAGGTGAGCTTACAAAAATGCTATGTTGAATGTCGTGACCTGATATCAGTTTTAAAAATCAATCAGTTATGAAACGTGTAAAAATTCGTCCATGTTACGTTCATGTTATTTCCTCACTCTGTACTGGAAAAAAGAAACGATCAGTTGAATTCAGACAAACAATGTTTCGTTGTAATATTGAATTACTGCAATCTTCAGGTTCTCTCGCGAAGCGAATTAAGGTGTAGAATTACGTGAAGTTTCGAAAGACGACGTTAAAGTCGTCTTTCGAACTTTATACATTATAAAGATAATGTTTAAAGGACCCGTTGGAGTGTTGAGCTCTTTTCCATCTAACTATAGTAATTCTCATACTGACGGTGCGCCACATGTAAAGATTCATTACTTTTACGTTCATGCTATTTCTTCACCCTCTACTGGAAAGAAGAACCTACACGGAGAAAAATAGTTCTGTTTCTCTAACAAAATGTAGATCGTTAATAATTTATTGCTGTGGCAGCAAAAATATTAGGTTGCTACAGCAAAATATTTGCTGCCGCAACAAAATATTTTGTTGTCCCTATGTTAACCAGCTAAATCAGTTACGGTAACAAAATTCTTGTTGTCCCAACAATTTTCTTTTCTCCGTGTATCAGTTGAATGCAAACATTTTAAAAAAATTCGCTTGCAGTCGACCAATAAAAAAAGATTGTTATTCCGGTTCTACTTTAAAATCTTACAATTTCATGATATTGAAACAACGACGACAGTCAATGTGACATGTTGTCGTTTCAGTCCCGTATGGAATTGTAAGAATTAAAAGTACAATCGAAATAACCATTTTTCTCATTGGCAGCCCACAATCCAATTTTACTTTCGTCAATGATACTTTTTTCAGTGGACGACAAATCTTCCAGTCAGAAGTTAAAAAAAAACAAAAAACCACCCAACGACTTCCCATTCGTTGCACAATATTCAGTTGCTACAATCTTCAGGTTCTCCCGCGAAGGGCATCAAGGTCTTGAATTGCGTGAAGTTTCGAACGACGAAGACCAACGGGAACATTCGAGAAACCTTGCCTGAGTAATGTGCAAAGCACCCGTTGAAGTGTTGCGCTCTTTTCCGGCGAACTGCCGTAATTCTCATAGTGACGTTGCACACTGATTTTGAATAAATTGAAGCAAATAGTCGTTTAACAAAACAATGCTTTATTTGTACTAAACGAATAACAGCTTTGAACGTATGTCACCGCAACTTTTGGTTTATCCAACCAATTTTTTTTCTCAGTGCACGGGTTGTCTCGATGAGCGTGAGCGTTGCCGTCGCCGGGGTAACGAGAAAAGCAATCTCCCGAAGCTTCCCCTCTCCCTCTGTCCCGTCGAGAACACTGTCACCGAGGATGGAGCGAAGTCGGAAGACGCCGCCTTACACCGGCCGAACGAGATAGCGTCGGGGAAGCTTCGCATCCGGTCCGGAAGCTCGAGCCACCGTGGGCGCCTCCTCTTTCGTGCAGCTACGTCGACGGCTTGATTCACCCACTCGAGAGTCAAGGGTCTCATCCTCGTTATCCCGAAGAAGTCACTTCGCACACACGGCGCGAGAAGAGATAGTCCGCGGACTCGCCCGCGCTCGAGCTCGCGGGACATTCATTTAGGGGAGAGCGGGGCACAATGGCACAGTGGGGCAAAACGGGACAGTTGGGGTAAAACTCAATTTTATGACACTGAAGATATCTGCATGAGATCAAATTTCATCAAGTTACCCGGAGAATAATTGTTCTGTTTTTCTAACAAAATGTAGATCGTTAAAAATTTATTGTTGTGGTAGCAAAAATATTTGGCTTCTGCAGAAAAATATTTTTTGTGGTAGCAAAAGTATTTGGCTTCTGCAGAAAAATATTTGTTGTGGTAGCAAAAGTATTTGGCTTCTACAGAAAAATATTTTTTGTGGTAGCAAAAATATTTGGCTTCTACAGAAAATATTTTTTGTGGTAGCAAAAGTATTTGGCTTCTGCAGAAAAATATTTGTTGTGGTAGCAAAAGTATTTGGCTTCTACAGAAAAATATTTGTTGTGGTAGCAAAAATATTTGGCTTCTACAGAAAAATATTTGTTGCCACAGCAAAAATATTTGGCTTCTACAGAAAAATATTTGTTGCCGCAGCAAAATATTTTGTTTTCCCTATGTTAACCAGGTAAACCAGTTATGGTAACAAAATTCTTGTTGGCCCAATTTTTTTTCTACGTGTATAAGGGCTGAATTTTGCATCGCACAAACTTTGCTTGGAAGTTCACTTGAAGAATAAAATTCTACAATTGTACAATATTTTTTCTCCCTAAAGCCGTGGATTGATAGAGATTTGTCAACGATGAAATTCGATGTCATGCAGATATCTTCAGGGTCATCAATTTTCCAATAATTTTTGGATGTCCCATTTTGTCCTAACGCAATCACCGCCAACCATCCAAAAGTTATTGGAAAATTGCGTTTTGCCTCGCTATCCCGTTTTGCCCCGCTATGCCATTTTGCCCCGCTCTCCACTGTCTTGACGAACCTTGCATCCGGTATTTCGGCTCGGCTTGACGAAAAGAATAAAAGAGTAAGAAGCGTAAAAAAATATATATATATAAAAAAAGAAGCAGTAGTTGGAAGCGGGGTGGAAGCTAGTGGAAAAAGTGCTTTTCAGTCCGGCACTTCCCGACCCTTTCCTCCTGGCAGCTTTGCACCTCCAAACACGGCTACAATCTTGACCCTCTCGGTTCTTTTCCTCCATTATTATCCCCAGCTTTCTCGGCGCAGAGCGTTCCTCTCTCGTCCCATTAACCGAGATTCGTCTTGCGAGGCTCGAAGGGGAGCTCCGCATTTTTAATGCCGGTTGTAGAAGAGACCGGCGTTGCTTGTGCTGTCCTGGTCTAGCTATCCAATTTTTTTTATTCATTACCGTCCGTCTAAAAAAATTTCCCTCTGGCGGTACTTAAAAAAAATTTGCTTGCGGGCTGCCAAGCAAAAAATTCTTATTTCGATTCTACTTTTAATTCTTACAATTCCATATGACATTGACATAAAGACAGCAAAACTGCCAATGTGACATGTTGTCATTTCAAACCCCTATGCAATTGTAAGAATTGAAATAATATTTTTTTTCTTTGGCACACTGATAAAAAAATACGGTTCAACCAACTAAACATTTGGGCAGGGACGTTCAAATAAATATTTTGTTGGTACAACTAAAAAATTCGTTGGTTCAACAATTTTTTTGATGATTTCACTAAAATATTTTTGAGGCATTAAAATATTTTGTTCGACCAACTAAATATTTATTTGAACATCCCTGCCCGAATCTTTCCTTGATTCAACTGTATTTTTTATCAGTGCAGCCCGCAAGCGAATTTGTCTTGAGTGAACGATATTTTTTTTCAGTGGTGACTTCGGTGACCAAAAAAAAAATGTCAGTGCCTGCAGACGATGTCCCAACTAACTGCGGTCTCTCCTACTCGCGGTCGGTCTGCCAAAGTGACATGACATCATTTCAAACCCGCATGCGATTGTAAGTAGGATTGAAATAATTTTTTTTTTTCTTTGGCAGCCCGCAAGCGAATTTAACTTGAGCCAACGATATTTTTTTTCAGTGGTGACGTCGGTGACCAAAAAAAAAAAAATGGCAGTGCCTGCAGACGATGTCCCAACTAACTGCGGTCTCTCCTACTCGCGGTCGGACTGCCAAAGTGACATGACATCATTTCAAACCCGCATGCGATTGTAAGTAGGTTTGAAATAATATTTTTTTTTTCATTGGCAGCCCGCAAGCGAATTTGACTTGAGCCAACGATATTTTTTTTCAGTGGTGACTTCGGTGACCAAAAAAAAAAATGCCAGTGCCTGCAAACGATGTCCCAACTAACTGCGGTCTCTCCTACTCGCGGTCGAACCCACCTGGCTCCCGTCGAGCAAAACAATATCGAACTAGTCCTGGATCCTCGTTTCCCCCAGTTAATCATCGACTCACCTCGGTATCTGGAAGGCGATCTCGTCGAGGGAGTCGCTCGGCTGGAGTGGCGCCCGTTCGAAGAGTTTGCTGGGTCCCCGATGAACTTTGTTGCAGCACTGCATTGATCCGGCCGTAGGCTGGGGCTGATCGGCTGCGCAATTGGTCCCTCTCTGGCCGGACTGTCCCGTTCCACGTCGCTCCTTCTTCTTCCTGGCTTCCTCCGCCTGGCGGCGCAGGTTGTGCAGACGGAAGAAGAACACCGACATCTCTGTGTGATTCCGAAGCAGCGGGAGGGCCCTCGATTACTTTCCCGAAGCTGCGAACGCGACTACTCTACGACTACGGAATTGAAGCTTGACAACGAGAACACGATGAACCATGCAATATTGACGAGGAAAATTGAAAAAAAAAAAAAATACACCGAAAAAAGGTTTGGTAAAATCAACCTCACAGCTGTGGTCACGGAAAATTGGTTTGAATAAATCCTGGCGCATTTATGGTAGGACTTGCGGACAGCCCGAACCCACGTGAGTTCAGAGAGAATTGAGAGAGAATTGCGAACACTCGACGGGACAAAAATCTGAAAAAATCAAGCATATGGAAGGTGCTAAAAAGATTGATTATGCATAATAATAATTCCAAAATGTTGACAAATTATTAAGAAAAAAAATGTTCAAAAAATCACCCGGCAACCTAACTTTTTTTTATAAAAAGAATTTGTTAATCTTTTGGAATAAGTATGAATTTTTTCAGAATTTTGTGATTTTTGAAAATTACGTTTTTATTAACTAAAAATGCGATTTTCAAAAATTCTGAAAAAATTCATACGTATTCAGAAAAATTAACAAATCGTTTTCATAAAAAAAAAGTTAGGTTGCCGGGTGATTTGTCGGGAAATTTTTTTTTCGTTAATTTGTTAATAACATCGTGGAACTATTATTGTGTAAAATTAATCT
Source organism: Ichneumoninae sp. A BG-2022a (assembly GCA_030522665.1). NCBI lineage: Eukaryota > Metazoa > Arthropoda > Insecta > Hymenoptera > Ichneumonidae > Ichneumoninae sp. A BG-2022a. Next base: position 6,789 of record JAPYZC010004594.1, on the reverse strand, counting down.
TTTTAGTACCTTCCAAGTGTTTGATTTTTTTCAGATTTTTATCTCATCGAAAAGTGCTCACAATTCCTCTCTCAATCCTCTCTGAACTCACGTGGGCTCAGGTTATCCTCCAGTACTACCTTAAATAGACCACACCGTTCTTGAATCAATAAAACCGGTGTGGTTGTGTCAATCTCGTATAGCAGTTACTGCGATTACAACATTGACAACATTGACAACATTGCAAAGTGACCCAAAATTGCATTAAATAAACAACTTTTTTCGATTCAAACAATTTTTTTTAAATTTTACCAAACCTTTTTTTCGGTGTAGATGAATGGCATTCGAGAGCGTGCTATGTTTTTCGGTGCCAAACGGGCCAAAGCATCACAGTACACCGTGCGATCGAAGGTGCGTGCACTACAGAAAAGGTACTGAACGCTTATCGCGCGTCAAACAGAAGCCGAACAGTGCGGAACAGTGGTACGTGACACACGATACAACGGCAATCAGGAAGGTCGAACGTGCGGTTCGGCAAATGCTCACAGCCCGGGGGTGGTTTCTATGTTATGTGGCGGTCCACACGTCGAATATCCTATTTCAATTCGGGAACCACAGGGCTCGAGTTTCTCCGCCCGAAGCCATTTACCTAACGTGGTATTATCATTTCCCTCCGACAATACACCCAGTTTCTACGATTTTAATCACAGTACGATGAAACCTGATGGGAAAACTGGCATCCAAAGTTACTTGGGGAAATTAATCGATGAAAATGGTTATCAACGTTCCATCATTTTATAGCAATAAGCCCGGAGTATTATTATTATTATTATTATTTAGAACTAGGCATATTGGACACACTGAAAAAAAAGATCAATGACGCAAGTAAAATTCGTTTGCGGGCGAAAAAAATTGTTATTTCGCTTAAAAATTATTGTAAAAAATTTATTTGAATGTTATCTTAAATTTATAAAATTTAAAAATTTGATCATAATATTATATAAAAGGCCATCTATATAAGACCTTATATTTTGTAAAAGGGCTATAAAGGGCCCGTCAATAAACAAATAAATAAATAAATACATTTTTATTTTATTTTTAATCCTTACAATTGCATACGGGATTGAAACGATAACATGTCACCTTGGCCGTCTTGCCGTCGTTGGTTCAATATCACATGGAATTGTAAGAATTGAAAGTATCATTGAAATAACAATCTTTTGTTTGGCAGCTCGCAAGCAAATTTTTTTCCGTGTACTTGCGCGGTAGTTCAAGTACTGTTTTATCCGATTTCAAGTACCAAGTACAAATACTTGTTGAGTACACGCTCACATTACAGATGAGTAACATGACATCCTGTTTCTATTAATATATTATTGTCTTGTTTAAACTTTTCAAGAAGTATGATTTTAACAAGTAGTTATATAAAAAATGTATTTAAGAAAAGTTCTTCGAATTACAAAAATTCCAGTTGATGATTTTTCACAATAAATCTTGCGGTAAAATTTGATCGTTTAAATTGTGTGAAATATAAACATTTTTTAATGTTACGAATAAAAGTCAAGTAATTTATTTGCATATGGCTTTCTGTGCGAGGAAGCCAAAATCGACAAAGTTTCTCTTAGAGAATGCTAAAAATTGGAATAAACGAGAAAACCATGTGCAAAAAACTTAGCACCTCAGTAAAGCACCAAGTAAAAAGAACTTGTGATACTTTTTACTTGGTGCTTGAAGTATGTTTCGCTACTTTGCCCACCTCGGCCACTATTATTAGTATGACTATTATCGAAAGTGCCCATCGATGCGAATTCACGTCGCATTCGTCGGCCTCGTCGTCGATATAAAGGTGCGCCGATCGTGTCGTTCACGTTGAACGACTCCTCCGATCGTTTTCGATATCTCGACGACCTTAAGGCCGGTGTCGCGTGTTGCCTCACACGTGCACCACATCGATACCATTAATGGACATATTACTCGACATGATGTAGGTTACGATCCCGACGGAAATGCGGCCACTTCTAATAAATTATTGGGTGAAACTATATCGTTCCCGTTTGCCCAGTCCGCTATTATATTGCCTACGAAAATGTCTCCCGACGAATAAGCCCGATGGGCGATCGATAGCCAATTTAATCGGGCTCGCGCACTACGTTTAATTGGAAACCATTGTGTCCCCTTAATTAATTCCCCACCGGCGCAGACAAGGATTCTCCTTCGCCGTCACCGAAAAAAACTAGGGGTTTTCCCAACGAGCCGAAACTTCGCTGTCCGAGCCTCAAGGGACTTGTTTCGGACTGCCCGGCGTGGCAAAAGCGACAACTCCACCATGTGTGAAGAGGACGGTCATCCGGTCCGAAAGTTCTCAAAGGACCAACGCACGTGTGACCGAAACGACGAGGACGTGGACGGTGGATCCCTGGAGGATCGAAGGTCAAAAACTCTCCAGGTGGTGAAAATCCCTTTACCGGCTCCGCGTTTCTCCCCGGCCGAGGCAATTTACACGAATGGGAAAAGCTCTTTCCGACGTCACCATAAATCGCAGTTTCTCGGATGGCGAGTTTCCCGGGCGACGACCAGCCGATTGGAGGAGCCGCGCTTTTACCCGGCGACTTCACAGTCCGTCAAAGTCAACCGGCGAGGCGAGGGCTCGACGTTTGCCGAGACACCGGGACATATTTCTCGAGATATCTCCGAGAAATCCGAAGGTATTCTTCCGAGAAGTGCGGCAAAAGGTTCGAGCACTGAAGCTTTTATTTTCAGGCCAGCGAGCAATTTTTTTTTAAACAGCTTCTATTGAATTTCGCTGACAACAGGCCCTCTGTGTTCCGTCTTCTGGATGGATATTCTTTATGTACCGAACGTGAACTTGCTGATTCTTCGTATCTGTCGCGCTTCCGTGGTTCCGAGAGAACGAACTATTCTCCGGGTGCAATCCAGGTGACTCGACCAAGCGGAATATCGGATAGCGCTGGGAGCTTGTGTATCGGCTGCATCTTCCGGGAACTTGTCGTTTTCGTCAAAGACCTTCGCAATATTCTTAGCGCTTGTTGACATTCTGGTATTGATGCACGGAGCCAATCGCGAGAACTGCAGCTACCTGTTTCCGGACCACTCGCTTCACGAGAGACTCCATTGGCCTAAAGGCACCCAGAACTGTTTCTTGATTGGATCATGCCCGTTGAATGGAACCCCGCAACCGGAATTTCGCGGTGAATAGCAGCCGCCAGAAGTAGTCGCCAACCACTCCGTAATCCTCATCGCCGCCTCGTTGAGAATCTCCGGTCGACGCACGCTGAGTGAAGAATCTGATAGAAATTACCATACGTCTGGTGAAGACAAAACTTGCGGGTTTGTGGGAAGTAGAGGGACATCATGGAAAACTTTCGCATTACACTTAAGACTTTCTGCTAGACAATATGGTAATTGTCATGATGGCAGATGTTTGTTGAATATCCTGAATTTTTGGTAGAATGTAAGTTCTTAATAGAAAACCGCCAAGTCAAATTGTTTTCTATGTAGACATTGATAAAAAAAATTCCGGACCACTCGCTTCACGAGAGACTCCATTGGCCTAAAGGGCACCCAGAACTGTTTCTTGATTGGATCATGCCCGTTGAATGGAACCCCGCAACCGGAATTTCGCGGTGAATAGCAGCCGCCAGAAATAGTCGCCAACCACTCCGTAATTCTCATCGCCGCTTCGTCGAGAATCTCCGGTCGACGCACGCTGAGTGAAGAATCTGATAGAAATTACCATACGTCTGGTGAAGGCAAAACTTGCGGGTTTGTGGGAAGTAGAGCGACACATCATGGAAAACTTTCGCATTACACTTAAGACGTTCGGCTAGACAATATGGTATTACTAGAAAACCGGCATATTATGGCGATCAAATTGTTTTGTATGTAGACATAGAAAAAAAAAAATTCGGGCCACTCGCTTCACGAGAGACTCCATTGGCCTGAAGGGCACCCAAAACTGTTTCTCGATTGGATCATGCCCGTTGAATGGAGCCCCGCAACCGGAACTTCGAGGTGAATAGCAGCCGCCAGAAATAGTCGCCAGGCACTCCATAATCCTCATCGCCGCCTTCTCGAGAATTTTCGGTCGACGCACGCTGAGTGAAGAATCTGATAGAAATTACCATACGTCTGGTGAAGACAAAACTTGCGGGTTTGTGGGAAGTAGAGCGACATCATGGAAAACTTTCGCATTACACTTAAGACTTTCTGCTAGACAATATGGTAATTATCATGATGGCAGATGTTTGTTCAATATCCCGCATTTTTGGTAGAATGTGAGTTCTTAATAGAAAACCGGCATATTATGGCGATCAGATTGGTTTCTATGTAAAGATAGATAAAAAACAATTTGATCGAAGAAGAAATCAGTTTTAATCCAACGGAATTAGCAGTTTCAATTCATTCCGCTAGACAATATAGTAATTATTGGTGGAATATGAGTTCTAACTAGAAAACGGCATATTACAGCGATCAAATTGTTTTCTATGTAAACATAGATAAAAAAAGCTTCCTCTATGAGGAAGCAAAACAATTTGATCGACGAAGAACTCAGTTTTAATCCATGGAATGATCAGTTTTAATTCCCGGAAATTCTTAGTTTTAATCCACGAAATTCTTAACCAGATGCGCAGTTTTGTCAACCCGCTTGCTGGCAATATTATCATATGGGTTGGGTAAAAATTGACATTTAAAAAATGTATGTTAAAATTTATATTGCCCCTGTGAAAATGTTGCATGTCGCCTAGTCGTAACACCGGTGAGCCATAATTTTGTATACCCTATAATTGTGTAGTTTCCCAAAGATCCAAAGATTCCATCGAAAAACGCCTTAAACAGGAAAAAAAAAACCATGGCAGATCAATCTAATGTATTTCGCCGGTATCGTTCGTCGGCTGCGAAAATCATTACTCCGACGAGTCCGAGACTCCATTTGCATTTAATCTCGGGGATGAACGATTTATTTTAGCGTCTCCGTCGGCGATAGCTTTCCCGGCGAGGTTTTCCGTAGGAAAGGCCTCGGGGTCGCGGAGTGATCGAGGGAATGCCGGCCGTCTAGCCGGTCGGAGGCGACGCTGGTCTGGCAATCAACGGCGCTGGATCCGCCGTGGTATTATGCAGCCTTAATTAAATCGCTCGTAGCGAAAGTGGACAGCGGGCATTGGCGAGACGAAGGAGTAGCGTGCGGAAGGTGGTGCGGTGACCCCTGCGGCGGATGCGGAACCGGCGGGGTGAACCTCTCCAGGGAGGTCGTCCGAGACTCATCCTCTTTCCTCATCCTCACCCCCCCCCCTCCCCCCGAACAGAATGTAGTAGGGAGTCTCGCACGCGTGCACTGCCGCCCTACAGTGAACCCTTCAATCGATCCCGTCAATTCCCCAGCCGGCCACCGGCACCTCCGTCGCCCTCCTACTTCACTATGTACATCTATAGGACATCGGCTGGTTGCAGGGGGGGTGAAAAGCGCGGGGTAGGTAACTTCGTAGGTTGCGAATGGCGCGATCCATAGTTCGAGCCCATTGAACCATAGACCACGAGGTACTCGACCCGGATACGACCCACCGAGTGGTCTCGGAAAACACAAGTGGAGGGCTTCAATGCTGGGAACCGAGGGACGGAGTGGATGAGAGAAGACCAGTTATAAAAACGAACCGGATGTAACCAGGTGGTTGAGACTCTAGGGGTTGAGACGAAGAGGCCGGGTGGTGGGGGTGGGAGGGGGAGACGATAAATCGTTGGATCGTCTGCTTTTTGGATACCGCTGTATGTTCCAAAGGGGCTCGGGTTTCCCGCTCGAGCTGGGAATCCGTATAGGGTAAAAGTGGTGAATATGGCCACCTCGATTAACACGTAAATCAATGATATATGGAACAGGCCATATTCCCCACTTTTACCCTAGTCAAACCGGAGGACCCTCCGTCGCCGTCCTACTTCACTATGTACATCTATAGGACATCGGCTGGTTGCAGGGGAGTGAAAAGCGCGGGGTAGGTAACTTCGTAGGTTGCGAATGGCGTGATCCATAGTTCGAGCCCACTGAACCATAGACCACGAGGTACTCGACCCGGATGCGACCCATCGAGTGGTCTCCGAAAACACAAGTGGAGGGCTTCAATGCTGGGAACCGAGGGATGGAGTGGATGAGAGAAGACCAGTTAAAAAAACGAACCGGATGTAACCAGATGGTTGAAACTCCACGAGTTGGTGGAAGGGGTTGAGGGGGGGGACGATAAATCGTTGGATCGTCTGCTTTTGGATACCGCGGTATGTTCCAAAGGGGCTCGGGTTTCCCGCTCGAGCTGGGAATCCGTAGGGTAACAGTGGGGAATATGGACCGGCCCGTATATCGTTGATTTACGTGTTAATCGAGGTGGACCATATTCACCACTTTTACCTTGTTGTACAACCGGAGGACCGTCCGTCGCTGTCCTACTTCACTATGTACATCCATGGGACATCGGCTGGTTGCAGGGGGGTGAAAAGCGCGGCGTAGGTAACTTCGTAGGTTGCGAATGGCGTGATCCATAGTTCGAGCCCACTGACCGCGAGGTACTCGACCCGGATACGAACCACCGAATGGTCTCGGAAAACACAAGTGGAGGGCTTCAATGCTGGAAACCGAGGAATGGAGTGGATGAGAGAAGACCAGTTAAAAAACGAACCGGATGTAACCAGGTGGTTGAAACTCCAGGGGTTGGTGGAAGGGGTTGAGACGAAGGGGCCGGGTGGTGGGGGTGGGAGGGGGGGACGATAAATCGTTGGATCGTCTGCTTTTGGATACCGCGGTATGTT
>JAPYZC010004593.1:0-19380 GCA_030522665.1 Ichneumoninae sp. A BG-2022a | reverse complement strand
TAAAAAAAGGGATTGGGGATTTTTCATTAAAAAAGGGATTTTTAAAATGAAAAATCGATCTTAAACGGAGCATAGCTATCAAACGGGTATCTCACCCATCGAAACAAAAATATGAGATCACTCTATACACTTGAGAGTATATTCTGGAATTTTTTAAGATAAATTAAACATGACATACTGGCTGAAAAAAAAATGTTAGTCTATTTTTCATAGCAATGGAAGTTTATTGTATTCAAAAAAATCTACAAAATTTTGTTTTCAAAAGTTCATTTGAAACTGCAACTTTTATGCCTTAAACGTTTTTTTAGTATGACTAACAATTTTTAAGATATAGGGGTTTTTTAAAAAAGTTCAATTTTTCAATATCTCAAAAAATTCGATCTAAAAATTCTGAAAAAAATTACAAAAACCTCTTGTCAATAATCATGAATTGTGGTGATATTACAACTTTTTTGGAGAGGGTCGGGTTTTTGACCGTTCGAAACCGTATCGAATACCTCATATATTATTATATATTATTGTATATTATTATATATTAGCAAATATTATTATATTTTTAAGTTTCATTACGATTAGAATTTTTTAAATAATTGTGAGCAAAAAATTATCAATTCGTTCCGAGTCAATGGTTGGACGTTTGAAATAGTTTTTACCTGGATTGCAAAGAGTAAATCCGTTTCCATGATAGCCCTCCTCGCAGCTGCAGTCCGTACCGTGATTAGTGTTGATGCAGACCGCATGCGACGCACACGGATTCCTTATCAGACACGGCTCCTGGCATATCTTCCCGACGCACGTCTCCGTCAGCGGGCAATCCCTGTCGCTAGTGCAACCGGCTAGAGAAAGAGTGAAATCGTGCCCATATGTAAGCCCGGGAAGGAAAATGTGCAAGAGGATAACGCATCAAAGACCGATTTTTTTTTCTTTTGCTCTTCCCGTTCTCGCTGTGAGGCAAAACGTCGTACGGGACGACGTGCATTTTTGTACAGAAAAATAGAACAATTGTCCGCATAGATCTCCGATAGACAAACGCCGGTGCGAATCTTCTCGTTTGTGCACAGATAAGCATCGTTAAACCGAATGTATTCACACGGCATGCCCACGGTGATGATAATCCATCGTCAATTATCGTGTGTAATTTTAGAAAAGTCTGTACTCGCGCATTCTCGCTTTTGTATTTACATTAGTTACATATTTACAGCGATTCATTAACCCTGGACCTCAGGTATAATTTTCTTCTCTTTCTGTAAACCTGCATGTGTGAGAAGTCGATCTTATAAAAATAAAAATCTTCCCAAACTTTTGGTCATCGCACGTTCCGTTACTTCAACAACATTAATTTTTGAATTTTCTTCGTATAAAAAAAAAATTTTTATTAAAAAATTTATAAGCAATGATGAATGCTGAAGATCGGTAAAGGCCTCGTTTTTTTAACGATGGGCCGATTTCCATGCAGGTCATGAGTTCCAGGGTTAATTCAGCACACCTCGTTGCGGACGTACCTTTGACGCAGGTGTTGGTTTCAGGATCGCATTGCATTCCGGGCGGGCAATATGGACATCCCTTGGGCGGTCCTGGCACTGCGAACGAGAAAGAAAGGTAAAAATTGAAATTTTCATATCACTTCCTCATAAAAGTTGAAAATTGAAATTTTTATATCGTTTTCTCTCAAAACAGTTGGAAGTTGAAATTTTCATGTCGCTTTCTCATAAGGTTCCTTTATTCGTGAAGCTTCTTCTATGAGGAAGCATTGTCTGTATTTTTGGCTTCCTCATAGAGGAAGCTTCACGAATAAAGGAATAAAGTAATGGAAAAATTGTTTTTTTTATCTCTACGACCAATACGGGTATCGATAACAAATTGAGGGCTAAAATAAGGTGTTGGACATTCGACAAAGATTTGTTGTCCAAAAAGATCCGCTATTTTTTTGTTGTTATTTTGACATTTTTTTTACTTAAGAATAAGATTAGTTGACAAAAAAAATGCAAAATAAAATTAACAAAAAGTAATATGGTGGACCTTTGTGAACCCAAAATGTTTGTTAGATGTACAATTTATTATTTACTGTCTAGCAGCGTACCATGAAATTGTTTTTTTTTTTGTCCCGTCTGCATACATGAATGTTTTTGCATTTTTTTTTGTTCTCCACAAAGTCCGAGCACTCAGTGAATAATGGAAATATCGGCTATAATTAACATGGAATATATAAAAAAATATATATAATAAAGATTTTTTTCGGGTATACCTTCGACGCAGACCGGTCTGTGATCCTGTACATGACATTCCTCGATGTAGTCGCACGGATTTCCAATGGTGCACGGATTGAGGCACTGCTGATTGACGCACGACAGCTGAGCCGGACAATCGTCGTGTTTCGTGCATTTCACGTCTGCCAAAATCAATAATTGGAATTAACAAAATTTGTTTCCATCCATTTCCCCAAGATCATTCTTCGAGAATCTTTTTTTTTTTTTTGCAAAACCTCCCAAATTCTATGATCTCCGGTAACAAACATCTACGTTAAAATTAACCGAGGAACTGGTCTACGCGGCAACGGTCTACGTCGCCAAGATCCACATACATTCGTTACGATAAACAACGACAACAAAAGCTTTACATTGCGCAGGTAGGCGAGAGCAGTCAAAACGGAGCGAAAAGTCGCTCCGAATTTAAAGGGCAAGCGGTGTTAATGATAAACGAAGCGAGCGAGGCGAAAGCGTAAATGTTTTTTTTTCTATACCAGCCAGCTTGGATTAATTAAAGTGCGGTAGTGACGAATACAGAATAAAGATAACGTAGAAACTAAAGTTAATCAACAAAGCTTACGGTATTACTACGCGATCACTAAATTAACTTACTATTATATTACTTAAAAATTAAAAAAATTAAATGAAAAACGTGCAGTTTGCGTCGTTATTGGTAGACAAGCTTTTGTAATCGGGGAAACGATAAATCGATCGATATAAGATTCACAGAGACAGATGTAACGGAAAATATATGAAAAAAAAAAATATAAAAAAAATAAATATAAATATCTTCCAGTAGTTCGTGGTGGATTTGGTAGAGTTGTTTAAATTCTTTTGGAGCACAGGAGTGTGGGTTCGCCGAAAGGGGACAGATTGTTTAAAACGTGGGTATGAATTATTAATGTGCATCAAGGCATTTTCGTCGACGGCACAGCATCCACTTTTTTTTTCTTCATCGTTCTGTCGATTATAATTTATTCATATTTATTTTCGGGGGAATTATTTCCAAACTATACCGTTGAGAATTATGCCTTGACCCTGGCTCATTCCGGCGTGTCCAACAGTCGAAACAAGAGTAATGCAAGTTTGTGTAATTCACGGTGGCCACTGAAAACAGTGGAAATAATTTTCCAGAATTTCCCTGAATGTACTTTCGTAATAAAAAACAATCATTATTCCTCAAATTTTGCCTCCACATGGAGACACCATTATTTCTTCCATTTTCGTTTGTCCCTTCCCAATAAAAAAAAATGTTCCTTATTTCCCCGACCAGTGGCCACCATGTGCAAGTATACTATGCACCTTGTGCAATTCAGGGTGACCACTGAAAAAAGTGGAAATAAATTCCCTGAATTCCCTGAATGTACTTTCGCAATAAAAAAAAAATTAATTATTCCTCAAATTCTGCTCCCGCTTTCGGAGACAGCATTATTTCTTCTATTTCCGTTTGCCCCTTCCCAATAAAAAAACTTCTCACGATTTCCCGACCATTTTACCCTGCCCAGTGGCCACCATGTGTAAGTATACTATGCAAGTGCTTCCAGGTAACAGTACCGAGTTGTGACGAAACATAAAAAAAAAATAAAAAAACCCACAATCGACACACTCTTGGAACGACGTTGTCCGGGCGAGTCTCGACAGATCCCAGTCCGTTGGGGACACACTAATAGCTTTTGAACGGGTGAAAGTAGCAGAAGAGAATTCTTAGAGAGGCCGTAAGATTGATCTACGAGCTCGGCAGAGGCGGATAAAAAAAAGATAGAGAACAAGAGACGTAGAGAGTGAGAGATACAAAAAAAAGTAGAGCTGTGAAAGAGATCTGTGTTTCGTGTGTGGTGTTTACCTTTCATGCATCCGTACTTAGTATCTGGCACGAAACCGGGGGGACAGAACTTGCAGATGGGCTTGTGCTCCTCGACGTAACAGGGGGCATCGGCCGGGCAGCTAGAGTCGCTGCACGGGTCCACGCAGCGATAATTTCGGCAGGCCAGATCTTGCGAGCAGCCACTGTCGCGCAGGCAAATGGACAGGGAAGGATTGCAATTCTTGAGGCACACGCATACGGGACGATGGTCGAGAACGTCGCAGGTCTTTCCGGTTGCGCACGGCGTCGGCTTTGCGTGGGAATTGCAGGGATTCTGGCACTTGCCGTGAATGCAAGCGGCGTTCGACGGACAGTCTACGTCACGGGAGCAAGTCAGAGTGTCGGGCGCGCACGTGAGCTCGCCGATGTCGTTTACAACGAAACCGTGCTTGCACACGCATACCGGCTTGTGATCGCGGACCTGGCATCTCTTGTTAACGTCGCAATTTCTCTTCGTCGACAAGCACGGGTCGCGACAGTCGCTCGTCGATCCTTGACACGCGAGATTGTCGGGACAGTCGGTGTCCCTGGAGCAACCGATCACCGGCGGCACAGGCGGCGGATACATCGACTGGCATTTCGTCACCGGATGACAAGCGGTCTGGGGCATACCGACGTAACATTGAGGGCACGAGCAACGCGGCTTGTGCACCACCACGGTGCACAGCGCGTTTATCCCACAAGCACCACGAAGCGCGCAGGGATCTAGGCACTTCTTTTTTTTTTTTTTTTTTTTTTTTTTCGACGAAGCCCCAATTTTGTTTTTGTTCGCGACGACAACGAAACCGAGGGTGGTTTTTTTGTTTCGTAGGTGACGAAAGAGGCGAAGTAGTTGTCGTGGTGGTCGATTGGTCGTGGTGATTGGTGAAGGACAGGAAAAAAAAGAAAAAAAGCATTTATAAGAACTGTGAAGAGAAACTTGAATCACAAATAACACAAAACCGCATGCTTTCGCGTATTTATATAATTTTTGGTTTTTTTTTTAAATGAAAATAAAAATTTTTAAGGGGGGAAGGGTAGAACGTCCGGGGGCGATTTTTTTTTTTTTTTTTTTTTTTTTTTACTTTATCGGCTAAATCAGATAGGAACGACGCAATTGAAATAAAGGGCCAACTCTCTCGTTCGATACCGGACTAACTTTGTTCAGAGCGATCATAGGCCGACAGGCAGCGCATATTTACAACACAAGCCCCCGGAGATAGACTTTGGAGAGATAAAATAGGAGGAGAATATTATGTAATATAAAATAATATGTATAATCGTTTATAATTAAATAAACCGTGACGTTGCGTATATTCAAGCATGGGTATTATGAGAATGTCCCTTTCGCGTTTATGTGTGTTGGATAATAAAAAAAAAATTAAAATAAATAAATAAATAATAATAATAAACTATGTACAGGTTTAAAAAAAATTTCCTATGCCCGAGACACGCTATGTATAAGAACGTATGTAGGTTTTTTTTATGTACAAGGTGCGTCGGCGTGTAGAGTATCGGAACGTGAAACGTACGCGAATTTCTTTTTTTTTACTCTTCTCGCAAAAAGCGGCATCACATCTGTCTCTCAGTGTGTTAACGAATATATATATTTTTTTTTACTGTTACTCGTACGGTATTAATGGTACAAATAACTCGTTCAAACTAATTGTATTAATCGAGTAAATCCTACTTTTTTTTTTTATCTTTCGCATAATACGTGAGACAATAACGGTTATTCTACGCGACTTGGTTTCTGGTCGGTTAATATTGTAGCTTTCGCTAGTCACAAATGCGTAGTATACAGACACACACATAGTCGAGATCGAACTAGTATTATTCAACTTGTAACTTGGTCGTGTGAAGAAAAAAAAAGAGAAAAGTTAGTAGGTTGTCGCTTACCTGTCTTGCACTCGATGTCCGGCGAGCCCGCTGTACCCGGTGGGCATCTGCACACGAATATCGTGCCGTCTCTTATGCACTCGGCACCCTTGCCGCATCCTACCGTTCGACAGTCCAGCAGTCCCTTGTCGGAGCTACCTGTAATTTTTATTATAAAATTATTAATAAATGAATTTCTAAAAAATAATACATCGACGAGTATCGAGTTTTATTGTTTTTTCACGACGTGTTTAAAGTTCTTTGTGATGCAATAGTGTGCCAAAGGTGCGTGGAAATGAGCCGTGAAAACCGGAATAATATTAAGCGTGAACCGTTCATTGTCTGAAAGTGGCGAACGAAGGAGAGCGAATGTCTGACAGGTTCGGGGCTCTAAGATGAATTGAAGAACGGGCCTCATTAGCCGGTTATTAGACGGTTTACAAATTGGCGATAAATGGGATGAAATATTTTGTGATTCGGTTTCTATGGATAATTGGCGCGTGAAAATAAAAGAAAGTTTGACTTTAGCTACGCTTATCCGGGTCCGTTACAGTGAATAATTGCTTCAATTTATACAATAGTACGACAACAACGCGCGCTGCCGCGCGAGTCCAGGTTAATTGGCACTGCCGCGTTCAGATAGAAATAATCAAATTATTAATTTGACATTCTAATAACCAACAAAATTGTCACAAAAATATTTTTATCTAGTTTAATTTGTTTACATGACATGTAAAATGATTACCGAATATTTCATTAAGATCGGAACCGTGGTAAAATACAGTTTTCAATATACGTGCTTGGAGCTCTTCTACGTCTCCGTTAGTGAGACTTGCCAGTTTTCGTTTGCCAGCCTCACACCAGATCTAAGCGCCCCATTATGAATTGATGGGAAATAAACCACTGCTTCACAATCCCTCTTTAGAGAAAAGTGAAATATAGTTATGGGACGTAATATACATTTTTCTTCTGTGCTTTCATCTAATTTTGTCAATGAGTATAACATTTTTTTTCATAAGATAAGCACTCAAATAGAGGCACGAAAATAAAAAAAAAAAGTTTCAAGATCAGCGTTTCGGGAAGCTGTGAAACCTGTTCCGTCTTTGGAATTCTTATCTATTGAAATAATTCCTTTTAGATGACATTTTTAACAATTCCATCGTGTCGAGATCCAAGATATACTTACTTTTTATATTTTCGCGTTTCTCATGTTAGGCTAACGTACTCGACACATGAAATCGGTTTTATGTAACTCATGCATGAAAAGTGCTATTTTTCGTGGCTGCCGAAAGTGGCGTACGTGGCGTTACAGCCAAGTGTACTATAAATATTTGGCGTACGCGCATATCGAATCTATTTTACTTTACGCACGTTTCTCGCACTTTACGCACGTTTCTTGTACTTGACGCACGTTTCTGGTACTTTACGCATGCTTCCCGTACTTTACGCATGCTTCCCGTACTTTACGCACGTTTCTCGTACTTTACGCACGCCTATCGTACTTTACGCACGTTTCTCGTACTTTACGCACGCCTATCGTACTTTACACACGTTTCTCGTACTTTACGCACGCCTATCATACTTTACACACGCCTACCGTACTTTACGCACGCTGACTGTACAGCGCCACAATCAGCAGGCACAGAGTAGCACTTCTCCTGCATTCGTTGCAAAAATATATCACGCGGCATTAGTGCGGTGTAGCGAAAATCATACGCGGACTGTGAAGTTCCTATGAGTGTTGTCCCTGCGAAGCACGGGGACTACACTTATATCGCAAATGACCATCGTCATACTCACATGCGTGCATAGGATCTCCGGACGGGAAGTCCGGTGGGCAGTAACACTGCGGTTGATTCTTGTATATGCGACACGCAGCGTTTTCGCCGCAGCGAGTATCCCTGCAGAGGTCGCCACCGTCGCATATACAGACCTGGTGAGCGTCGCCGTAACACCCAGGATCGCATGTGCACTCGAAGCCACCCACGGTCTCGCGGCACTTGGCGTTGATGCCGCAGGGTCTTCGGAGACATTCGTCGCCACCTGTAAAAAAAAAAAAATAATAATAATAATAATAATAATCAACGTCACGACCGCTTAATTTTTTTCTCCGTCCTCGAAATCTCGACCTACCCTGCTTGCAGTTTATCTTCGGATTTCCATAGTGCCCCGGTGGACAGGAGCACTGAGCGTTTCTATCGACGACGCGACACTGCGCGTTGAATCCGCAAGCGCCGTGTTGGAGACACGGATTGGTGCACACGCCGTCCTCGCTGCATCGCTTGTTGGTATCGCAGTCCTCGTTGCGATGGCACTCGAGTTGGTAGCACTCCTGGCTGGGTTCGCCCTGGTAGCCCTCGGGACAGAGGCAAACGGCTCGATGGTTCGAGACCCTGCAGAGTGCGTTGATACCGCACGGCGATCCGCTGGACGAGCACGGATCCTCGCATCTTCCGTTGGTGCAGGTCAGCGACGACGGGCAGTCCGAGTGGGTCTTGCATCCAACGAGACACAAACCACCCCTGCAAGTGTATCCCTTGGCGCAGCTGTTGTTGACGTCGCATTTGACCCTGCACTTTCCGGACTCGCAGACCTCGCCGCACTCGCAGCTCTCCTCGCCGTTGCAGTTCCTCAGACAGAAGCCGATCTCGTCGCACTCGCAGCTACCGTCGCACGGTATCATCGTCCTGGTGCAGCTTGTCAGCGCGTTACCGTAGTAGTTCGGCGGGCAGCTGCACTGAGCCGAGTGATTTACGACCCTGCATCCAGCGCACTCGCCGCATGCTTTTCCACCCTCGCAGGGATTCCTGCATCTGTCGTTGACGCAAGATTCCTCGGACGGACAGGAGTTGTCGCTCCTGCAGCCGACGTCGCACATGCGATTCTCGCATATCTGGTCGTTCGTGCAGTCGTCGTCGCTGTTGCATATCGTCTTGCAGTGACCGCCGTCGCAGCGCTCGTCGCTGAGGCAGTTGGAGTCGCTTCTGCAGGACGCGTAGCACGAGCCGGCGTAGCACGTGTGTCCCGGCGAGCAGTCGGACTCAGTGTCGCACGGCAGGAAGGACTGCTTGCAACCGGTCCGAGGATCGCCGATCAGAGGAACGGGACAGACGCACCGCTTGCGATGACCGCTGACGCTGCACTCGGCGTTCACGCCGCACGCGTCGCGCAGCGAGCACGGATCGGTGCATCGATTGTCGAGACACGCGTGCTCGTCGGGACACTCGACGTCGGCTCTGCAACCGGCGAGGCAAACGAGACCCTCGCATATCTCGCCGCTTCGGCAGTCCTCGTCGCGCCGGCAGAGTGACTTGCACATGCCCGACGAGTCGCAGCGCTCGTTGCTGAGGCAGTTCGCGTCGGAGGAGCAGACCGGCGAGCACGTGCCGGAAACGCACGCCATACCCGGCAGACAGTCCCTGTTCGCCTGGCAGGCCGGCCCGGGCGATCTCAGACAGGCGACCTTGGCGCTCGGGTTTGGCATGAAACCGGAGGGACACGAGCAAGTGGCTCGTTGATTGGAGACCGTGCATTTGGCGTTCGGTCCGCAGGGCGTGACGTCGCAGGGGTTTAGACACTTGTTCGAGAGACAAGCCTCGTTGGCGTTGCAGTCCTCGTCGGCTCGGCAGCCGTAGGTGCACATGTTGTTCAGGCATATGTGACCCAGGAAGCAGTCGTTGTCGAGCCTGCACGTCAGGAGGCAATTTCCATTGACGCACTTCTCGTTGAAGGCGCACTCGTTGTCGACCGAGCACACAGGAAGGCAGACGTTGTCTCTGCACGTGTTGCCGGCGTTGCAGTCGTCGCTGCCGCTGCACGAGACCGGAAGTCTCACGCACTCGATCTCGGAGTTGCCGGTGAAGCCGGGCGGGCAGCTGCAGCGCTTCGTGTGACCGGCGACCTGGCACTCGGCGTTGATGCCGCAAGCGGCGCGGATCTTGCAGGGGTCGAGACACTGCCCGCTGAGGCAGACGTCGGTGAGGTTGCACTCCTCGGCGGACTGGCAGGAGGGTCGGCAGACGCTCTCGTAGCAGTAGGTGTTGGCAGGGCATGCCGAGGAGGAGACGCAGGCGATGGGCTGCGGTCGACAGCCGATCCTGAGGTCCTCGGGGTCGCCCTCGTACTCGGTGCGGCATCGACAGGAGGCCGCGTGGTCGCCGGCGACGCAGTCGGCGTTCGCTCCGCAGCGCAGTCTCGAGCAGAGATCGGCGCACTTGGGCACCCCGTTGACGTCGAGGCACCTGGCGGTGGAAGGACAGTCGTCGTCCTTGAGACACTCAACGGGCTGCTGGCAGCCGCTGTTGTAAGCGTCACCGACGGTTCCCGGCTTGCAGGTGCACCTGTAGGATCCCCGGGAGTTCGTGCACTCGGCACCCGGTGCGCAGGGCCCATCGGCGCAGTAGTCGATAAGCTGGCATCCCCGGGTCGGCTCGCCCGTGTAGCCGGGCTGGCAGGTGCAAACCTGGACGTGCTTCTTCGTCGAGCATATGGCGTTCTCGCCGCAGGGATTCTCGGCGAGGCAGGCTATGCGGCACTTGTGAAAATCGCAGATCTTCTCCTCGGAGCAGTCCTCGTTGGCGTTGCACTCGACGGGCTGGCAGCCCATCTTGTCGTCGTTCGCGTCGCCGAAGAAACCATCCTGACAGTGGCACGAGGCTGTGTGAGCCTCGGACTTGCACTCGGCGTTCCTGCCGCAGAGCACGAGGTCGCAGGCCCTCCGGCACTCGGCTTGGCCTATGCTGTTGGCGATGCACTTCTCGTCGTGGTCGCAGTCCTCGTCCGAGGAACAGCGGAGCTCCTGGACGCAGACGTTGTTCCGACAGTACTGGTACTCGGGGCAGGTGGAGTTGCTCCTGCAGGTGGGTCTGCAGAGACCGCCTATGCAGAGTTGATCGCCTATGCACTCTCTGATGCTCGTGCAGATGGCGGTGCAGACACCACCGTTGCAGGCCGAGCCGGTCGGGCACTGGAGATCGGTCTTGCAGTATTGAACGGGCGTGCAGCCGAGGTTCGGATCTCCGGTGCCGCCGGGCTGGCACGTGCAGACCGCGCTGTGATTCAGCGGCGAGCAATCCGCGGCCTGACCGCACACGTTCGGCACCGTGCACGGATCGACGCACTTGTGATCGAAGCAAGCGTCGGAGACGGCGCAGTCGCTGTGGTAGTTGCACTCGTGACGAAGACAGTGGACCTTAGGATCGCCGGTGCTCTGACCCGGACATCTGCACTGAGGCACGTGATTCCTGACGAGGCACTCGGCGTTCTCGCCGCAGGTGGTCGAGGGAACGTCGCAGGGATTCCTGCAGGTGTTGTCGATGCAGGCGGCGGTTGTCGGGCAGTCGCCGTCGGTGAAGCAGTCGCCGGGTAGTTTGCAGCCGACGAAGGGATCGCCGATGAGGCCGTGAGGGCAGTCGCAGCTGAAGGAGCCCTCGGTGTTGTGGCACGTGGCGGTGGAGTGGCAGGGATTGGTCCGACACTCGTCGACGTCGACGCAGGTGTCACCCGCGAGGACGAAGCCCGAATGGCACTGGCAGACACCGGCGTGATTGACCGCTAGGCAGTTGCCGTAGCCGCAGTTGACGCGGTTGCAGGGACTGGCGCACTTGTTGGTCTCGCTGTTGCAGTGCTTGTCCTCGGGACAGTCGTTGTCCGAGAGGCACTCGACCTTGAAACAGCCGGTGGAGTCGCCGATGTAGCCGGCCTGGCACTGGCAGCCGGCGGTGTGGTCGACGACGGAGCAGAGGGTGTTGGGACCGCAGTCGACGAGCGAGCAAGGGTCTGAGCAGTTGTGCTGGATGCAGGCCTGGGAGTCGACGCAGTCGGTGTTGCGCTCGCACTGGTGAGGAGTGAGGCAGCCGGTGGTGAGAGGATCGCCGGAGGTGCCCTGAGGGCAGACGCATCGGTAGCTTCCGTGGGTGTTGAGGCAGTCGGCGCTGGAGTGGCAGGGTCGCTCCTCGCACTCGTTGATGTCCAGGCAGCTCCTCTCCGGGCCGGCTATGAAGCCCTGGCTGCAGCGGCACTTGCCGTTGATGCAGGCCTCGTCGGACCTGCAGCCGGCGTCGGAGGTGCAGCCGATCTCGCAGCTACCGTCGAGGCAGAGCTCGCCGGGCAGGCAGTTGCCGTCTCCGTAGCAGACCTTGAAGCAGAAGGAGTTCTTGCAGTGCTCGCCCTGGGCGCAGTCGCTCTGGGTGGCGCACTGGCACTGGCAGAGGCCGGCGACGCACTGGTGCCTGGAGGGACAGTCCCGGGTCGAGTGGCAGACACCGGGAACGCGAACGCATCCCTGAGCGGCCGTCGGGTTACCCTGGAATCCCGGTGGGCAGTCGCAGGCCACGGCGTGATCGGTGCAGCTGCAGACCGCGTTCGCCCCGCAGACGTCCTTCTTGGCGCAGGGGTCTCTGCAACGGTTGTTTATGCAGGACTGGTCGGATGGGCAGTTCCTGCTGTTTCGACAGCCGAGTATGCAGACACCGTTGTGGCAGGTCTGATCCGCCTGACACTGGGTCGGCGTGACGCAGGGAACGACGCACACGCTGTCGACGCATTTCTCGCCGCTCGAGCAGTCGTCGGTCGAACGGCAGACGGCCTTGCACTGGCCGTCGAGACAGTTTCCGCCGTCGCAGTCGGCGTCGTCGACGCAGTAGTTCGTCGCTCTGACGCAACCGTTCTGGGGACCGTCGCTCGATGGCACGAAGTTGTGGATGCAGCGGCAAACGGGCTGGTAGTTCTTGAGCTCGCAGATGGCGTTGGGGCCGCAGGCGTTCTCGCAGGGATTGACGCAACGGTGATTGTCGCAGACGGAGTGGGCCGGGCAGTCGTCGCCGCTGAAGCAGGAACCCTCGGGCTGGCAGCCGGTCTCGTAGGGATCGCCGACGTGGTTGGGCTGGCACTGGCAGACGGGGTTGTTCCTGGAGTCGGCGACGCAGACGGCGCTCGGATGACACGGGTTGGGACTGCAGGCCTCGACACCGAGGCACGCCACGTCCGGCACGGGGTTCGGCTTGAAGCCGGGTGGACACTGGCAGATGGCGCGATGATCGTCGGCTATGCAGACGGCGTTGTCGCCGCAGGCGTTCTCGTCGCAGGCGTTGTTGCAGGTGTGGGTGAGCCTGTTGCAGAGCTGGGTGGGCGGACAGTCGATGTTGTATACGCAAGGCACGGGCTTGCATCCGTTGGTCATCTCGTTGGGATCGCCGGCGTAGAGACCGGCGGGACACTCGCACACGGCCTCGTGATTGTTGACGACGCAGAGGGCGTTCGGGCCGCAGGTGACGAAGTTGCAGACCGGCTGGCAAGTGAGAACGTTCTCGCTCGAGGATCTGCAGGTCTGGTCCTCGGGACATTGGGCGTCGGTGGTGCAGCGGTCCTTCGTCGCGCTCTGGCAGCCTTGACGGTCGTTGGGATTTCCAACGTAGCCGGGCAGGCACTCGCACTGTCCGCGATGATCATTGGCGACGCACTGCGAGTCGACCGTGCACGTGAAGGTCTTGCATATCGGCACGCACTTGAGAACGCCGAGGGGATCGGGACGGCAGGCCTCGGTGGTGTGGCAGTCGTGGTCGGCTATGCAGTCGGGAACGGTGGGTTTCTCGCAGGACGAGGTGATCGGATTCCACTCGTAGGCCTCCTGGCATCGGCAGGCCGCGTGGCCCGACGCGTCGGGCTCGCAGCGCTGGTGGGAACCGCACACGACGTTGCCGCAAGGATTCACGCACTCCTGCGAGCCGTTCTCCTGCACGAGACAGAAGTGATCCTTCGCGCAGTCAGAGTCGTCCGTGCAGCCTGGCTTTCCGGCCGTTCTGTCCGGTTGGCAGCCAACGGCAAGGTTGCTCGGATTTCCGTAGTAACCGTCGACGCAGAGACACGCGGAGACGTGATTCTGAGCGACGCAGAGAGCGTTCGGACCGCACTGGAGCTTGCTGCAGGCGTCGACGCACTTTCTGACGCCCTTGCCGATCTGGAAGCAGATCTGCTGGGACTCACAGTCGAGATCGTTCGAGCAGTGAGCCTGGGGATAACAGCCCTTCGTTAGATCGTTCGGGTTTCCTTGGTAGCGGGGCGGACAGAGGCAAACGCCGTCCTGGCAGACCGATCTCGGACCGCAGCTGACGCTGCTGCATTTGTCCAGGCACTTGCCGTTGACGCAGCTGTAGTCGGGTGGGCAGGGGGTCTCCTGGCTGCACTGGCAGCTCTCGGGATTCGCGCATGGTCCGGGCTCGAGGGCCTGGCAGCCCACGAACGGATTGCCGAAGAGGCCGTCCTTGCAGCGACAATCGTAGCTGCCGATCGTGTTTATGCAGACGGCGTTGATGCCGCAGGCGTTGCCGTTGCACTCGTTGATGTCGTGGCACTTTATGAAGGGGTTGCCGGCGTAACCGGTCGGGCAGACGCACTCGATTGCGTTCGGACCGGCGTGACACTGGGCGTCCTCGCCGCACACCGAGCTCGAGCATTCTGACTTCTTCTGCGCTCCGCAGCCGTGGTAGGGATTGCCGCTCGTGCCAGGATTGCATATGCACTTGAAGTTCTCGGTGTTGTACTCGCAGTGAGCGTTCTCACCGCAGATCGGATCGCAGTGCGGCGGCTCGATCGGCGGCATACAGAGAAGATCCGGATTTCCGACGAAGTAAGGATTGCAGACGCACTTGTTGGAATGAGGATCGCAGCTCGCGCCGATGCCGCAAACGACACCCTCGCAGCGACGCTTGCAACGGCCGCTTATGCACACGCTCGGCTCGGCGCACGGCACGTCCGGCGAGCACACGTCGGGCACGCATTGGCCACCCGGGAACGGATTTCCCATGAAACCCTCGATGCACTTGCAGGTCGGACCGTCGTAGCTGACGATGCACCGCGCTCCGGCTCCGCAAACGAAACCGTCGCATTCTGGAAGCAGGCGAGAGGAGACTCGATAAGACAAACGGAATTTGTTACGAACGGGTTAGGTTTTTTTTTTTAATTATTTTTTTATTGTATGTCGCATCAACTGCTATGGTTATCGGCGACGAGACCTGCTATTTTTCTTCAGTGGGAACTGTGCCACTTTGGGAGTTCTTGTATGCAGCCCTATTTATTTAGTCTTTCTTTTATTTTTGCCTTTCGTTTTTTTTTTTTTTTTTTTTTTTTTTTTAAGTTGCTGACAGTACATTCGATTCTTTCTGTGGAACAAATTTGTTCCGATTTCATAACAAACGAACGCTTATCGGAGCTGAGTTTGTGGAAGAAATAAACCCCGAGCTGCGAGCAGACCGGAATATGAGAACACATATTTTAGCCGCGTATGGATACATCTCGTATATTTTTGAATCTGGCTGAACGGAGCAGAATTGCATTCAAGAACGTACTTTTGAGTGTCAGTGACGACATGGTGGCCGTTTTTCCCCGGAAAGAAATTCCCTGACTTTTCACTGACCAATTAAAAATGTTCCCTTACCAAACTTTTAACGACTTATAATAAAAAAAATTAATGATGCAAATGAAAATGCCGAATTATTATATTAACATTTTTTAATTGTATATTCTTTTTAAATGTTCCTAATTTTTTTTTTTTAAGGCTCCCTTTTATTTAGTTCTTATTTGTTTATAGAAGGTGCGGCGACAATTGACTCTTTCGCTGACCAGTGTTGAAATTCCCTGACTTTTCCCTGATTCCCTGACCAAGATTATTTTTCCCCGGCTTTTCCCGGTTTTCCCTGACCGCGGCCACCATGGACGATGCGTTCTTGAATATCGTCTTTCTCATATTCCAGTCTGCTTTCAGTTCAGGGTTGAGTTTTTACACAAATCTGCTCCGATAAACATTATTTTTTCATAAAATCGGACGAAATGTATATCGCGAAGAGAATCGGATTTACCAGTGGCAATTAAAAAACCGACTAACAGTGAACAGTCACAAATAAAAAAAGTACAGCTGAGCAGATCTGCATTCAAGAATGCACCCTAAAAATCGGTATTCCAGGTCCGCTTTACGGGGCCAGAACTACGTCACGTCGATTGCTGGCTGTAAATATTGGACGTCTACTGACGTGTTCAGAGTATCGTACAACAGGTGTCAGAAGCTTCACCGCGACACAATATTTTTTCGCCAGCAATCGAACTCAAGACCTCTCGATACTTTGCCTTCGAGGCCAGTACTCTGGCCACGAGACCGAAGTCATCGGTAAACGGGTTATCGATCAGTTACTGATCGAGTGATTTACTCACGCGACACGCATTCGTTGTTCTTTCCCTCGGTGAATCCGATGACGCATCGACACCAAGGCGCGTGCTTATCAGGCTCGCAATAAGCGTTTGGTCCGCAGGGTACATTGAGGCAAGGATTAACGCATTTTCCCTGTACGCAAGCGAAGTAATTGTCGCACTCGTCGTTGTTCGAGCATTCGTTTCGCGGCTCGATGGCTCCGGTGCAGCCCGAGACGTATGGATCTCCGGACATTCCGCGCGGACACTCGCATACGTGGCCACCGCGGTTGTTTATGCAGTAAGCACCGTGGGCGCAAGGATTGTTGGCGCACTCGTTCACGTCCACGCAACCGTGCTGAGGATCTCCCTCGTAGCCGGTCTGGCACATGCACTTAGGTGGATCGCTCGGCGTGCACTTGGCGTTGATGCCGCAGGGGAATCGGTCGCAGGGATCTGAAAAAGTAACCGAGAGTGGACGGTAATTATTTCACTCGTGAAATATCGATGCCGCGATCTCGCCGTTGAAAAATTGTCCGCTCACTCTTGCAGAGATTTCCATCGAGGGCGTCAGTGTAGAACGGCGGTGGACACACGCACTCGCCCGGCTGTACGCATTTCTCGTTGGCCTTGCACTCGTTGTCGTTGGTGCATCTCTTCTGAGCGGGTGAGCAGAGGCCGTTGTACGGGTCGCCTCCGTATCCGTGAGGGCAGACGCACTGGTGAGAGCCCGGCTGATTTATGCACTCGGCACCGTAGCCGCACACTTGATGACCGTCCGTACACTCGTTTATATCTGGAGAGAATAATTATTGGTGTTTATCGTATAATTTCGATTAATTAATTTCGACGAGAGAATAATTATTGGTATTATCGACTAGTTTCAATGGACATTCTGCCTCGGCGCAAAAGATTTTCTTAGAAAATTACCTTGGCATGATCCGTCGGGTTGGGTGCTGTAGCCCTTGGGACAGGCGCAGTAACTAACGCCACCGGCGATGGTGATGCATTCGGCACCGCTCGGGCAAGTCTCGCCCTTGGAGCAACCGGAGAGCATGCACTTCCCGTTGACGATCTTGTAGGGCGGCTGGCACTGGCACTCGATGCTGTTGCACTCCTCGCACAGCGAGAAGGGATTGCCGTTGAAACCCGGTGGGCACTGGCACTCGTAGCTACCGGGCAAATTCTTGCATATGGCGTTAATGCCACAGGCCGGTTTTTCTCGCAGTTCCATGCACTCGTTTATGTCCCGGCACTTGCCGCTCTCGTGGTCTCTCGTGTAACCCCGCTGGCAGATGCAAACGCTGCTGCCCACGAATTCGTCCTTGATGCACTGCTCGCCGGCGGGGCAAGGCGTGCTCGGGCCGCACACGTGAGGTAGCTCGGACTCCTTGCAACCGCCGCTGTAAGGATCGCCGCTCGTGCCGCTCGGACACTGGCAAGAGAACGTTCCAGCCTCGTTGTTGCATATCGCCCCGGGTGGGCAGGGATTTACGACGCACTCGTCGATGTCCGTGCAGCCTCCCTTCGCGACACCGGGCCTGCCCGTGTAGCCGTTGCTGCACAGACATGTCGCAACGTCGTTCAGCAGCATGCAGTGAGCGTTCGGACCGCAGGACAAATCCTCGCAGGGATCTGGAAAAAACAATTGTAAGAGCTAGAGCGCGCACAGACATTTTTGAAAAAATTCAAAACCGCGTGAAATCTGAACGACTGCATAGATTTGGCCAAAAATTGCAACGAATTATGAGGATCGACCCCTCAACATGTGTGATAAATTTCACCTCGATATCTCAAGCCGTTTTCAAATTATGAACGTTAAATGATTTGAACACACATGCATACATACATACAATACATACACACACACACATACATCCGGACATTTTTTCTAAATGTGTTTTTTGGATGTTTGGGAACATTCTGAACACGTGCACGTCAAAATCTCGAAAACTAATTTTTTCACGAAAACAAAGCTTCCTCTATGAGGAAGCAAAAAGCGGCGAGTTTAGTTGAGTCTTGGCGATGTTCGTCTCGACGACTCGTCGACACTCACGTCTGCAGTCGTTTCCAACGTTCGGCTCCGGGCAGAGGCATCGTCGCTGACTGTCGCATATCGCGTTACCCGGACAGTCGCTGTCGGCGTTACAGGTCACAACACCGACGCACTTTATGTAAGGATCGGGGTCCTCTATCGTTCCCTCGGGACACGCGCAGGTGTACGTGCCGTCGGCGTTCGTGCAGACAGCTCCGTGGCCGCAAACGTCCGGTCTGGTGCACTCGTCGATATCTGGAAATTTACAATTTACAGTTCTGCGAATCGTGGAATCCTTTTCGAGGTAAAAAAAAATCGCTTACTGTTGAAACTGCGCAGGTAGCGAAAAAACGTCGGGTATGAAAAAGGGATCTAAATGGGTTACATATGTCCATCCGAATAGTCACTATGAGCTTCCAATATTCAAAATTAAACCTTTTATTCAACATTTAATCTTTTATTCAAAATTTAACCTTTTATTCAACATTTAACCTTTTATTCAAAATTTAACCTTTTATTCAAAATTTAACCTTTTATTCAAAATTTAACCTTTTATTCAAAATTTAACCTTTTATTCAAAATTTAACTTTCGGATACCGTTCAGAGGGACATATGGAACCCATTGAGATTACTTTTTCATAACTAATTTTTTTGTGCTACCTGCGTATGATTTAGATATTTGAATCTGTTTCAAAAGGCGCGCTCTTGTTTGAGCGAACGGTTTATTCCACAGTTTATATTTCTGCTGTTCTTATAGTTTTCGTTTGTCTTGACTGCGAAAACCTTCGCGATCGGATCGTTTCACCAGCTCAATAAAAAAATCTTCATAAAACTCTTTTGAGTTATTTAAATAATAAGAACATTTACCCATGCACTGTTTGAAGGCATTGCCGGAATATCCGGGCTTGCACTGGCACGTAAATCCACCAGGAGTGTTGGTGCATATCGCGTTCTTGCTGCAGCGTCCCGATGGACCGTTCACTTGATCGCATTCGTTTACGTCTGAATGAGAAAACAAAAGAAGAAGAAAGCGAGAGTAAATTAATCGACGCTTTATTAAAAATCTTTAAGGAGGTTGGAGCGAGTGGTGTTCATCTTGCCTAAATTCGAGAAATTCAGGCAAAAATTGCAAACACTTCCCAATGTTATAAAAATCTGAAAAAATGCATACTTATTATAGGCATTGAAAAGACTAATTT
>JAPYZC010004592.1:0-10083 GCA_030522665.1 Ichneumoninae sp. A BG-2022a | reverse complement strand
AAGATTAATTTTGCATAATAACAATTGCAAAATGTTATTAACAAATTCATCAAAAAATTAATTGGTTAACAAATTACCCGGCAACAAAACTTTTTTTTAATGAAAATGGTTCGTTTATTTGTTCAGATTTTTAAGTAATCGTTGATTTTTGTTCTATAAAAAAAAATCAACGATTACTCAAAAATCTGAACAAATTCATACGTATTCAGAAAAATAAACGAATCATTTTCATAAAAAAAAAGTTTTGTTGCGGGTAATTTGTTAACCAACTAATTTTTTGATGAATTTGTTAATAACATTTTTCAATTATTATTATTCAAAATTAATCTTCTCAGTACCTTTAGTATACATGATTGTTTCCAGATTTTTACACCATCAAGAAGTACTTTTCTCTTATTGTTGTCGAACTTATGCAAAGTCAGCGCGCAGCGAGACTCCCTCCTTAAATACCAAAAAGTATTTCAATACTTCAAGTACGGCGCAGCTCCGTTCCTCATAAATTGAAAAAAAAAGAACCGAAAAACTTTTTCGTGAAGCATCGCTAAAAAAAAAGTACCTATGATCGGGTCCTCTGCTGCGCTCGACGAGTGTCGCGACGAGGGTGATCATTTTATCAAGGGACGCGGGTCTCAATTTCTCGGAGGCGACAGCGAGAACGACTTCCTCCTCCTCCTCCTCCTCCTCCTCGCTGACGGCGTCGGCGGTCTCGTGTGTCTTGTGGCCCAGATAGAAGTTCACCATGGTCGAGACCGCCTGCACCCTGATGAGAAACAGAGTCTCCTCCTCGCCCATCTTGCTGAACTCGTACAGAAAACCAAAGTACTCGGTGAGATGCTTGAGATGCTGTTTGGCGTGTTCCATGAGCGACAGCAGCATCCTAACGAATCTCGTGACGCAGGACTGGGTGCCGACGCCGTTGTACTGGCTGCTGCCTGAGTCGTTCTCGGTCTCGCACAGTAGATAGAGCGGCGCCTGGCTGGGCCTGAGCCTCTGTATGACGTGAATGCAGAGCCTCTGGAACATCTGCCTGACCATCTGATTCGGACACTTGACTAGAATCTGTATCGGCCACCAGGAGTCGCCGGCCATCCTCTCGAGGAACCTCGCGCACGCTCCGGCCGAGCCGTTGAACTGCTTCGTCAGCAACTCGACCCACTGCACCATGGTGGGTTTCTCCTTGGCGTGAATGAAAGTCTCCATGAAGAAGGACGTCGAGAGCTCGGCGGACAACTCCGTAACGTCGGGCTGCATCGACAGGAGAGTCTGCGGTATGTAACCGCATATCTGCCACATGAAGCTGAAGTACGTGTGCTCGAATATATTTTTGTCCTGAAGAAAGTGTGTGTTGTCCTGCCATATCCAGTCCTCGAGTTCCTTGTTGAGGACGAGCTGGGGACTGTGCGCGGGCTGAATTTGCTGAGCCTGCTGTTGAGGCTGCTGCTGGCCCGACTGCGGCTGCTGCTGCGGCGGCGGGGACTTGTCGAACGTCCTGTTGAGCTCCTCGAGGCCGTACGACGACGCGACGCAGCTCACGGGACTCGAAACCGTGGCCTCCTCCTCCTTCACCTGCTCGACGCTCGGGTCGCTGCACCACTCGTAGAAGAGCATGTAGGCCGAATTTGTCTTCTCGAAGCTGAAGTCCATGAACTTGTCGGTCACGGAGTCGTAAGTCTTGCTGGTCATCTCGCCGCCGAAGCACT
Organism: Ichneumoninae sp. A BG-2022a; assembly: GCA_030522665.1. Classification (NCBI taxonomy): domain Eukaryota; kingdom Metazoa; phylum Arthropoda; class Insecta; order Hymenoptera; family Ichneumonidae; species Ichneumoninae sp. A BG-2022a. The sequence goes on along the minus strand of JAPYZC010004592.1, from coordinate 8,383 downwards.
CGGCGGCGATCTGGCTGGGGTCGAAGGGCTTCACCTCGGCGTCGTTGAACAGAAACCACTTGTCCTTGTTGGCCGAAGTTCGATCCCTTATGAAGCTATAGTAGTGTCCTCCGTCGGCTGTTCCGGTGTGCACGGTGACGCCTATGAGATCGTACTGGTAGTGCTCCATCTGCGTTTCGGCGTCGCTCTTGGATTTCTCGTCGATCGACGAATTGAGATCCATCTCCGTCGGCTCTGACTCGTCGGTTCTCGGGCCGGCGTCGCCTCCGCCGCCCTCGCGCTCGCGCTGCTCCTCACGATAGTGCTGCGGCATGAGTTTCTTCTCCACGTAGCCCGACATGTCGAGCCTGAGGGGAAAGCTGAAGTGCGTGTTGACCTTCTCCTTGAGCATCGTTCCCATGTTGAAGGTGTAGCGCATCGTGTTGAAGCAGAGTATGTGAGGCAGTTTTTTGAAGCAAGCCCTCTTCTCGGCCCTCGCTTTCTTGCCGCACTGCGAGCAGGTGTACATGTTGTCGCCCTCGAGGGTGTCCTTGACGGTCACCTCGTCGAGGCTCTCGTACAAATTCCTCATGTCGGCGACCTGGCAGCGAACGGTGTAGAATTCCTCGAGGGTCCTGCTGACGTGCTCGCAGTCGAGGGAAACGACGTTGTTCGATATGACGCCGCAGAAGAGGGTCTTGACGAGGTGCTTCAGATCCGACGTCATCTCCTCGAGTTTCGAGACGAGGTCGATGAAGAACTCCGCCATGTCCTTCTGTTCGCCGGTGTTGAGCGGCTCGTGGTTCATCGTGTACACCCTGCAGAAGCTCCGTGGATTGTAAGCCTTCCGCTCGGACTCCAGCAGGTAGGCGAACATTCGCTGAAGCTCGCGAAGGGTGAGTTGGTGCTTGTTGGCGCGATTGCAGTCGGCGCCGAGGATGGCGACGCGAGCCTGGGGCATCATGTAGAGGTGCTGCATGCAGCTGGCCATGTAGCAGGTGGCGCCGAGGTTGGTGAGGCCGACGTAGCCGCAGTCGGATCGCCCGTCCTCGTGCGGCCAGTAGTCCCACGGGTAGGGCGAGTGCGGTCCGGGCCGGTGCTGGGCCAGGAGCTTCTCGTGAAGAAGCCGATAATTCTCCGGCGCGGACTTCACGAGCTCGACCAGGAGATCGAAAGCCGCCGATCTCGAGACCTGACTCTTGCACTTGGGCACGTGCTTCATCCTCGGGTTGGGCAGGTCGAAGAGGAAGTCGAACACTCTGTTCAGCAAATTCTGACCGATCTTCGCCTGCTTGCAGGCCGGATTGTGGGTCATGATGTTGCAGGTGAGATTGAGAAGCCCCACGAGAGCGTCGTCCTCGACGGTGTTGTGGCGGGTCTCGAGGTGCTCCCTGCCGAGCACCGAGTCGATCACCCGACCAGCGAGCGCCTCCAGGTCGACGCTCGTTCCCTCGACCGCGTTGCTCTCAGCCTCGGACTCGGCGCAGCCTTCCCTGATGGCGTCTTCGGGGAGGGCGTCGACGAGTCTGCAGACCAGCCAGAAGTAGTCTCTGCAGGCCGGGCCGTAAGGCTCCTTGCCGTCGTCCAGGGCGGAGTGGAGGTGCAGAGGGAGGTCCGGTCGACGACGGTGCGACGGCTGCATCGCCTCGGCGACGACGAGGTACTCCAGCAGGGTGTTCAGCATCGGGACGATGAGGCCCGAGGCGTCGGAGCGCTCCGCGTCGTTCTCGTCGTCGTCGTCCGTGCCAGTCGTGCCGAGGCAGAGTCTGTAGAGCGCCGTGCACACTTCCCTCCTCACAGCCGGCTCGGGGTCTTCGAGAACCAATCGGCGCAGCCAGGTTCTACCGAACGTCGACGAGGCCGGCGAAAAGAGACACTGCCTCACGCTCGGGTCGCTGTGGACCCAGCAGACGAGCAGCGCCATCGCGTAGTGGATCACCTGCGATCTCCCGAACAAGCCCGTCTTGTAGTGGTTCGGATCGCGCGGCATCGAAGCCTCGTTGAGGATGCTCGTCAGGCGGGGCATGACCGTCTCGACGACCATCATCGAGAGCATCGCCTCGCTGAGCCTCGGCACGATGAGTTTCTCGGGTTTGTGCTTTCGGCTCTTCTTCTCCTCCTTGACGACCCCGAGGTGGCAGAGCTGCTTCAGCAGACTCGCCAGACAATCCTGTTGCCACTCGCTGCCGTCCCCGCGCTCCAGACAGCCCGACATGAATATGTCGAAGAGATGACGAAGACCGCCGTGCTGAACGAAGAGCGTCGACCAGGCGACCGGCTCCTCGTTCTGGGCGGTCTCCTTGGACTCGGTTTCTTGATTGGCTTCCTCGGAGATCGTCGCCGAGGAGCCCGCGGTGTCGCCGCCGCCCTCGTGCACGGGCGTTATCGTCACGGCGCCCGCGCAGCTCGACGACGACGAGGGCGTCGACGATGGACTTCGACGGCTCAGCGACTCGACTATGTACAGCGAGTACATTAGCTTCTGCGGGCTGGCCGGGTCGAGAAGTTCCGGCAGGGATGTCTCGCCGAGTTTCTGAAAGCCACGGAGAAGCGTCGGGCTCGTCGGCAAGAGCGTCAGGGTGTCCCAGACGCGACGCGAGAGCACCTGGGCTTTGGTGTTGGCGATTTTTTGACCGCCCTTCACGCTCGTCTTCATGGCGCTGAGGGTTCTCATGAGGGTGAACAATTGCTCGAAGTACTGAGGCCTCAGGAGCAGAAGAGTCGGCAGTGATTCCTTGGGCGGAGGCGGCAGCAGCGAGGCGGAGTCGATGTCCCTCTTGCCGTTGGCGCTTCCCCGACTGCCGGCCGTGCTGCCGCAGCCGCTCGCGCCGCGCGCCCCGGCCGCGCCCAGCGACGTGAAGACGAGCTGCCCGTCCTTGAAGCCCATCTCCTGGAGGGTCTTCTCGTCGAAGTCGAAGGTCAGTTCCTGGCCCTGCGTTATCATCCTGATGGGCCCGTCGCGGTCGGTGAGGAGCGTCCCCAGGACGGAGGGGGCGCTGCCCGAAATTCCGACCGACGACGACGTCGCTGCCGAGGAGTCGACCGCGATAGCCGCAGCCGTCGCCGCACCGGCTCGTCCGCCGTTCTGCGTGTCGTCCCACCACTTGGCGACCTCCGCTCGAAGATCCGCCACGTAGTCCGTGCTCAGCAACGAGAAACTCGTCTTGTCGGGAATCCCGGCTGGCTGCACGAATATCCTCATGTGCTGACCCTTCTCCGGGGTGTTCATCGCCACGTGACTCCCGGCGCCGCGGCCCTCGAGCGCCCAGCGACGGAGGTGATAGGCGTAACGCTTGCGAAAAGCCTCCAGGTGCGTTCGCAGAAGCAGCAGCGCCCGTTGGATGCAGCGCAGACTCGCCTCCTCGTTGTTCTCCAGGTCGGCGCTCGCGGCCGCCAGGTGGGTCATGCACTGCGAGACGAACTCCGCCTCCTGGGTGAGCTGGCGGGACATGTAGTAGCCGTTCAGGTACTGAATCGCCGCCATGCTGACGTCGGTGCTCTTCGCCCGAAGGGCGATTCTCCACAGGAAGTCCATGCCGACCGAGTCGACGTCGCGCAGCGGACGATCGAGATGCGCGGCGGCGAGACGGGCGAGATTGCAGAGTTGCTGAAACAGACTGAGACCGGTCATGCTTATGGTCTCGGGTGGGAGACTGGGGAGTTTTCTGAGGCACAGGTGCTTCAGGGTGTCCATGCCGAGTGCGTGCTGCTCGGTGGATTTGGCCTGGCTGAGCAGCCAGCTGAAGAGCTCGTCGGCGCAGGTCGGGTCCTGCGAGAGGCACTGCCAGAGTATGTCGACCTGCTCGAGGCTGAGACGGAAGCAGTCCGGTGAGCCCAGCGGCGAGAATATCGACGAGAGAAACTGCAGCCTCACTTGTATCTCGGTCTGGTGGGAGTAAAGATTGTTGGTGTTCGCGCTGTTCGCTCCGTTCGCGCTGCTGGTGCTGCTGCAGCTGCTGCTGCTCCCGGCCGTGGCGCTCGCGTTGGTGCTCGCGTAGGTCTTCAGGTTGTTGAAGAAGTGCTTCATCATTCCCCGCTCCCGATCGGCCCACGTCGTTATCGTGTGGGCGTCCATGGCGCCGAACTGCTGGAAGCTCGCCAGGAGCTTCGGCAGGAGTCTCAGCGATATGACGACCGACTGATTGGCGGAGAGATTCTCGAGGCAGCCCTCGATGAACTTCATCGGTATGAGACGATCGACGTTGAAGCAGAGCAGATTGCAGAGAGCCTTCTCGGCCTCGAGCGCGAGACCCTCGCCCAGTTGGCCGATCTTGTCGTCCTGCAGGAGATCCCAGAGAAGCGTGCTTCCGGGTTTGCAGACGATCTCGAGATTGAACTGGGACGCGAAGCGCGAGGCCGAGGCGCCAGTTTTGCAGACGCTCTCCAGGTTGAACTGCGAGCCGAGCCGCGAACCGGTAGTTTGCTGGTGAAGACGATTCCTTCGTCGAGTCCTGTCGGAGATGCGAGAACGAAAAAATACCCTCTTCGCGCTCATTCCCGGCTGGGAGTGGTGGTGGGCGTGGTGGTGGGGATGATGGTGATGATGCGGCTGGTGCTGGGGGTGGTGCTGGTGATGGTGGTGGTGGTGGGAGTGCGGATGGTAAGCCTGCATCTGTATGGCCGTCAAGTGTCTCGCAGCCAGCTGAGCCAACTCCTCCTCGCAGCCGCTTTCCTCGCCGTCGAAATCGGCCATGTTCTTCTCGCTCTTGTTCGATATTCTGCTGCTGTAAGAGCCCTCCTCGTCGGACAGCATCTCGTCGAGGCCCGAGGGCAGGAATGGCTGGCCCGTTGCGTGAACCAGACCGGCGAGGTCGGATATTACGGCGCTCGTACCGTCGCCACCCGCGCTGCCGACCACGACGCCTGCGGCCACGGCGTTGTCGCTGTCGTCCTCGTCGTGCGACGACTCGACCGAGTCCGGGCCGCGCTCGCCGCGGCCGTCGACGCTCACCAGCGACATGTACTTTTCGCTGCTCTTGCCTCGCAATTGCAGAGCGCCGACCGCGGTGGGGACTTGCTGATCCGTCGGTTCCATGAGGGAACGCTGCTGTTGCTCCTTCACGCAGTCCAACGTGTCGCGCGAGACCTTGCGACTCTCCAGACGAGATTCCTTCAGCATCTCGAAATTGTCCTTGGCGGCGCTGTTGCGGGGCTCGCGGGAATCGACCGCGTCCTCCGTTTCCACGATTTCGTTCAGGGTCACCTTGTCCTCGTCCGGCAAATCTGATACACGCTTCTGGGGCTTCTTGCGCTTACGGAGAACTTTTCTCTTCTTGTTTTCCTGAACTATCGCCTCCTCGGTGTTTGATTTTTCTGTGTCGGCCTCGGCGTCCGAAGCGCTCTGCGCTTGCTGCTTGTCTTTTGATTCGTTGTCCGTTTTCGTCGCCTCGGCGTCCTCGAGGACCGGATCGTCGATCGGACTCGACGCCGTCGGCGGACTCTCCGTCAGCATGTCGATGCTCGGACGATCGAGTTTCGATTGAGCCACTGAGAAATCTTCCACCTCAGCCAGGTTCGACTCCACCGGCATTTGACCCGGACTTTTGCCCCTTTTGCAATTTCCTGGAAAATAAAGCATAGATTTTTTATTTTTGTTAAATAGATTTGCATAGATTTTTTTATTTTCGTTAAATAGATTCGCACAGATTTTTTTATTTTCGTTAAATAGATTTGCATAGATTTTTTTATTTTTGTTAAATACATAGCGCCGGGCCGAGATTCGTTGACGTTGGAGCGTTCAACGTTTCTTTCTTGATTCACCCCTTTCTGTTGCTGACTGCATTCAAGATAGATTCCAGAGAAAAATTTAAAAATATTCTCAGCAACATCACTTCCGGTTTGGAAATCTCATTTTTAGACCGAAAGTGACGTCACACTGAAAATACACCACTTTCGCTAAGAAAATCTAATTTTTCAAACGAAAGTGATAGACATTCGGAATTTCCGGTTTGTAAATCTAATTTTTTGACCGTATCTCGAATGCAGCTGGCGACTGAAATGTGTGAATTTATCAAGAAACGAAAGTGGTCAAAAGAAGGTGTGCGATCCGTCTGAAAAATGTTGGGAATTTATCTGGAAAAAATCAGTAAAAGAAATTATCGATAGAGTTGGAAAGAGCGTTATCATTTCACCTTCGCAATCGCTACTGTCGCCCCTCGCCTGTTTCCTCGGTGACGGACCTTCGGAAGGTGCGGGGCTCGGTTCCTCCTCGTCCTCTTCGGGACTGCTGGCGTCGATGCCGCTCGGATCGCTGCTGCTGCTCTCCCCGACGCCGTCCCCGGTTCTCGACAGATCACGATTTTTCACCGTCAAACTACCGGGATATCCGGGACCGCCGGAGGTCCAGATAAATTTTATGAGCGCCGAGGCGAGAAACAAGCTCTGCTCGGTGTGATCCTTAGGTTCGAGTTTTCCCAGCAGCGAGTACAGATGAAGCACCGGCGTCGGAGCGAGATGTTTAACCAGCGGGGCGAGGAGATCGTAAACCGGACGCGCGCAGTGTTTTAGTTGTGCTGCTTGCCACATCGTGTCCATGTCGGAAGACGTTATTCGACCTTCCATAGCCAGAAAGCTCAGCACGATGTGACTCTGTTTTATAACTTCGGCGTGCAAATTCGGTCCGAATATGTGAGCTATTATGTTGTTCTCCGTTAGCCATGCGGCGAGAGCGTGGCCGACCTGTTCGACTTCAGCCACCGTCTCGCTGTTGCACAGTTCGTTGAATGCCGTTATGTGAGCGTTTATCTGGGCGACACCGGCCAGTCTCATGGTCAATGTCGTGCTCGTAAAGTACTTGAAGGCGAGGTCGAGGCCGTCACGATCGAACGTCGGTAGAACCGCGTCTATGGGATCCTTCACTGCGCTCCACATGAAATCTATTTAAAAAATCAAATAAAAATTCCTCATTACCGACACGTGAATAAAACTAAACTATGTTTAATTTTTCGTCAGCTGCGATCGACTCATCGACAGTGTCAGTGAGACGGACAGTGCCAAACTCCAAACCTCATATTTTACATTCTCGCCATAAGTTTTCGCCCTCTTTGGAATTATTCATTTAACAAACTTGTACATTCTTTGGTGATAATTTTGTTCATTCGACTATCCTTAAGGATGTCAAATGGGCGGCGACGAATTTACTACATCGTGTTTCTCTTTTGAACTTTTGAATCTTTTGAGAAAGTTCAAAAGATAAACACGATATAGCAGATCGTCGCTACCCGTTTGACATTCCTAAGGACAGTCGAATGAACAAAATAATCATCAAAGAATGTAAAAGTTTGTTAAATAAATCATTCTGAAGAGGGCCAACATTTATGGCTGAAATGTAAAATAACGAGGTTTGGAGTTTTGCACTGAAGTTGTAGCAAAGTCAACAAATTTTTGATATTGACCACTGCCTAACTATCTTAAGCAGGGAGTCTCGCTGCGCGCTGACTGCGCATAAGTTCGACAACAATGAGAGAAAAATGCAAGTACATCTGATTTTTGTTCTATAAAAAAAAAAAATCAACGATTACTTAAAAATCTAAAAAAATTCATACGTATTCAGAAAAATAAACGATTCATTTTCATAAAAAAAAAATTGTTGCCGGGTAATTTGTTGACCAATTAATTTTTTGATGAATTTGTTAATAACATTTTGAAATTATTATTATGCAAAATTAATATTCTCAGCACCTTTAGTATACATGATGTTTTTCAGATTTTTACACCATCAAGAAGTACTTGCAATTTTTTTTTATTGTTGTCGAACTAATGCGAAGTCAACGCGCAGCGAAACTTCCTCCTTAAAAAGAAACCATTCCTGGAAGAGGGGTTCGTCGGCAGGGATGTTGGCAAATTTGCTCACGATTTGGCAATTTGCATTCACTCACCCGCCATCGTTCTAACAGCCGGTGTGCGAAGCTCCTTGTCGCCGAGTCGACACATGTACTTCATGACTCGACTCCTTAGCGGCGTGAACAATTGTATAACGCTACCGTAATTCAACCACAGCTTGAGATTGCATATAACTGCAACCATGGAATGTGCCAGACCCACTGGCAGATGATCGGCAGAGTCGAAACACGCCGACATCAGTTCGAAACCGCCTTGATGACAAAATACGGATACGGCACGAATCAGCGGCGCCGGCACCTCCGGATCGTGCGGCTCGCAGTATCCTCCTTCGTCCTGTTTACACAATACGCGCATGAATCCATTTACAAAACCTTGTACTTATTTTCGATACGACTAAGTTCGTTAAGATACGTGAAAAATATGTTTCTACAACATTTTGTAAACCATAATAAATTAAGAAGGTTGGAGCGAGTGGTGTTCATTTTGCCTAAATTCGAGAAATTCGGGCAAGAATTGCAAACACTTCCCAATGTTATGAAAATCCGAAAAAATTCATACTTAT
>JAPYZC010004591.1:0-10686 GCA_030522665.1 Ichneumoninae sp. A BG-2022a | reverse complement strand
ACCGTCAAAATTTACCCCAGAATTTATTATAGGATATCGCAAACTGAAATTTGCAGATTGCGTCGTTTTAAGGCAATTTTTATTCTATTCCTCAGCGCTAATTACGAAACTATAAGTCATTTTACTCTTTGCGTGGTATTTGATTCAGAAATTCAGATCAATTGCCAATGTGGGATTTTGAAAAGTTTAATTTCAGAAAAATTGAAAGTTTTCACAATCCCAGAAAATTTGAACGACTGGATCAATTTTTACCAAATTTAATACGAAACATTGTACCGTATTAGTCCATTCCCATGTCAAATTTAAGCTTGATACCTCCATGTTTACTCAAATTAGACGGTTTTTGGTAATTTTAGAAAATAATCAAAATTCCATAAAATTTGATCTCTTCGGTAGATTTCGGCCAAATTCAATACCAAAGGTCTTTGATAAAAATACTATATTCGTGTGCAGTTTTATGACGATAGCTCAAAATTTGCGAATGTTAGAGCTACCACAGACTATTTAAAAAAATTTTTTATTCGCGTAAAATTTCGAAACGGCCCTCGATCTTCATGAAAATGACACCAAAGGAAGAGACGCGACCACTCTACAAGTGTACAAACGCGACCACTCTACAAGTGTACAAAATTTCAACCCGCTATCTCAAGCCGTTTCCGAGTTATAGTCGTTCTAAGCGATGCACGCTGTCACACACATACACACACACACACATACATCCGAACGCCAGCTAAAAATTACATTTCTCGACGTTTACGACCATTTTTAGTACGCTCACATTAAAATCTCGGAATTTTTTTTTTCGAAAACATAGCTTCCTCTATGAGGAAGCAAAAACGTTTTTCGGCCTGAAATCTTCCCCTTAAGGGTCACCAGCATTTTTCCAGTCCGAGGGTGATTTAATGGGTGAGGGACGATTTCCTTGATGTTGCCACTGTTTCCGGTGGTTAATTATTCTCCAATGAGGTAATTAGGATGGGGCTGGAAATCGACATGAACCCGAGGATGACGAGGACACCCCGGACTGACAGACGAGTCGATGGCCCTTCGATTCCCGTTTGGCGAAAAAAGCTTGAAGAAAAATAAAATAAAAATCGTCCCTTTGACGATCACTGGCGGCTTAAAAGCCACTTTGAGTTACACGGTAATATTCATCAAAGCCCGTCGATAACACCATTCGAGCCCCGGCGGTGAGCTTGCAATGAAACGAAAAATGCTGGCGACGACGAAGCTCGTAGATATTTAATCGCGAAAGCTCGAGTCACGCGGCGCCCCGTCGAATCGCGGTGAAATTATCCGCAATAAAAATTCACAAACGCCAACCCGACACAAACACAAATTTATAACCGCTTGGCCGCAATATATATTTTTTTTAATAATTTTTTTTCTCTTTCGACGTCATTTTTCACACAAGACATTACAGTGGGATTAAAATTAGTGAAGAGTGAGTGATAAAAAAAATCGGTCTTCGATATTCTCGAGCTTTCTTTGCATGGATTTTTTTAGGTAAGAAATAAAAAGATATTAATCAATGTTAAATAAATACTAAGCGCAAGATACTAATAAATATTATTTTTCTTAATGAAAAAAAGAACAAAAATGACTGTTGTACGCTGAACAATAATCGAAGGTGAAGGGTGAAGTTTGTTGTAATTGAGACATAAAAAAAATGAAAAAAAAATCAGTGCAAATTTCATCGCGATAGGTCTTACCTAACGTTGATTTCATTAAAGAGTGAACCAAGATTTCGGTTGATTTATCGTCCCGAGTTCGGGGAGGGTCGACAATGACGCAGGTAGGGCGAGAAGCTTTCGAGCTTTGTTCTCGCCTGTAGTTACAATTTTTCATTCCCCTCCCGGTCCCGCAAGCTCGTAATTTCTCGTTCATTTTGCGCCTCCGCGCTGGCTTGTCTCGCCCGGTGAATTTATTTTAATGACATACTGAACACCTAGATCTATGTCCAAATGGTTTATTCTTTACTTTCTCATCGCACACAATACGTGGAAAAACAAAAGAGTGTCCGTTTAGAATGTAAATAAATGTTTTCCATTCTCTAAAATAAAACGAAGACAATTTTCGCATTTCAGCTCGTCTGTTAAAAAAATCGAGAAGGAAAAATTAATATTTACAAAAAAAATTTTATTGCAAAAATTTAATTTTTGGTCCGTGAAACAAAAAAAAATGAAAAATATTCGTAAAATTGTTAGTATAAAAAAGTAATGGAAAGTGAAATACAATCCTCGGTTTTAAAATGTGAGATGCGCGGAAAAACCGTGTAAGAAAAGTCGACTACCGAGTATATAAATTGCAATTTTTTAGAACATAAAAAAAAATAAAAAAAATTACTCAAAGCCCCGTCGAAGCGCCGAGTATTTTTCCTCGGCTACTACGGAAGTCCGGACTACCGGTAGGGCTCGATACACCGGTGGAAAAATACGCGTGGTGAGATATGGGGAAAATCAGGACAGAAAAAAAAAAGAAAAAAAAGTTTGAATGTATTATGCAAATAAAAATTGTACTACTGAGTATAAGAATGGCGAATTGTGTAAGCGGATCGGGTCACGGAGATGGGATACGGACGCCGACAAAAATGAATACTGTCAGAAAGATTTTCTCGCGCTCGTGTTATAGCCAATTCCCCTTCCGACTCGAAGCCCCCACCTATTATTCTCGTCGGTTTCTATTTACACTGGTCATATCCGATGAATCTGCGAGAACTGGAAATCTCATCGGTATTTCTGCTAACACCTGTTTCCATTTTTTTCTCGCCTACAAAAATCGTACGTTATAAATAGAGGACGGACGGAGAAATCGAATATTTCGTGCAGTTTCCAATCGAATTTTAATCCTCCCCGCCAATTAATCCCCGAGAGACGAATCTCGTTAGAAAATCGATACATATTTTATTTGCTTTAATTTTTTCGAAAAAATGTCCAATTGTGGAAATTTGTTGGTTTTTATTATTATTTTTTTTATTACCAAAAAGGGCCAAAAGCTGCGAATGCATTTTTGCAGAGTGATTCTGAGTTTGAGGATAATTTGAAAATAATCAAAGATTTTCGTACTATTTATCCAAAGATCGGAATGGAATATCGACCACAATAAAAAAATAAATAAATAAATTCGCATTCACACACCAAATTTCTAAGAAGAAAATATCAGAAAAAAATGAAACAGAGTGCAGAGCTTTTCAGTGGAACAAAAAAGTGTGGGTGCTGTTGAAATTTATCGTCTACATTCTCGAGGGAGAAAGAAACGTTATACGTTGCTAAAAAAAAGTGTACTTGTTTGTAGGTAGACCATGTTTACAGAACGGATAAAAATTGAGTAGAGAGAAAATAGCGAGGTTTCCTTAAAGCTAAACCTGATGAAAAACTGGTTTTAAAAGACAGGCGAAGAGCTTTACCAATATTGAACAAGAACGAGTGACAAATAATATATATATCGGAAAGTGGGGCAAAATGGACTATTGATAAGAAACGTACACCAGACACGTCCTGCACACTGAACAAGTTTTCCCCGCGGTTTCATTTTGCCCCGCTCTCCGCCTCGAAATATGCGCATCATGGTTTTTACGGCTGAAAAAGGTGTTGGAAAAGGAATCGACAATGGAAACTGAATAACACCGTACGGACCGCAGTGCTAACCAGCGGACAGTCAAATTTTGCAGAGGATATGGATTTTCGCTGGGATAAAGAACATAGAATGCGGAAGTGGACATTGAGAAAATAGGAGAAGTCATGCCGGTTTGGAAACCGTATCAAATATCGATGAACCTGCGGTGTCCGAACAGCCTGTCGGTGACAGCTTTTCAATGTCGCCTTTCACAACAGTTTCATTTTCATGCCGAAAGAAAAGAAATTGAACAGCAAACTTTTTTTCGTAATCATCATTTTTTTTAAATAGTCTCTTAGCGAGGCTTCGATTTTGAGTCCAGTAATTGTATCGGAGAAATCGTTAAGGGTATATTTACAATTTACGTTGAAATAATGTATTATTTATTTTTAATATTACACAAAAAAGATGATTGTAAGAGTACAGGCGGGAGATCGAAAAAAAAAAGAAATTCAAAATCGATATCTTTTTTGCTATTATTTCTCGTGAAAAATGTTCATCATCGAAATCGTCTCGGCAATTTGTCAGACGTCTTCGGAACGTGAATTAATAATGCTTATGTTTCCATTTTTCTTGCTCGACAACCTTGATTTTTACGAAATAAAAAAAATGATGAGGCAATGTTTACAATTTTTTGATTAATTATAATATTTTATGGCAGCCAAACAGCTTAATATTTTTTTAGCTTTTGGTCGCCAGTTTAGGTCAAATGTTTCTGAAAAATTATTTGAACTCTCCTCGACACAATTTCGCTCGAAATAAAGAGAAAGATATCGAAAAATAAATATCTGTCCAAAGTTATAACAACAATTATTATCTCGACATTTTTTTAATATTTATTTTCAGATTTTATTTATTTATTCATGGATTTTTCGCTCGTCCTCGCACGGCTTCTCTCTTCTTCCCTCTTCTTTCCTCTCCTTTCCTCCTTCCTCTTCCCCCTTCTCGCTATTGTATGCGTTTATTAGTTTACGTTTAGATTTTAAAATCTTTTTATTCTCACAACGCCTATTCATATACGATACAAATAAACACGATCGTCCGTGCTAATTGAACTTAATTTTTTTCAACGGTTCTCGGTGAAAGGGGTGGAAGTTGTAGTAGATAGCAGAAGGTTGCCTCGAGAGTGCAGCCTCCGTTGAACAGACCGAGAGGCTCTCAGGCGAATTTCATTAGCCCTCAACCCCCCTCCCCCTCCCCCCCCCCCTCGTGCTAATTACGAAGCTCGGTGCAATTTTACTCGGATCGTCGCTTCGAACCTCCTCTGCAGGTCTTCTCACTCGGCTCACCCGAGGGCCACGCGCCCGGTATGAGCGAGCTGAGGCCGAGAGGGCGACTCAACGCCGACAATTTACAAATTTCCACGACAATTTTCCTTCCGTACGCAACGCCCTGCAGCGAACCGCCTTTCTCCTGAGATTCAACCCTTTAATTGTCGCATAGTGCATTTAGTAAAAGTACCGGTAGGGAAGCACTACAATATATGATTTTCGATCGAGATAGACGAAATTTGTTCCATTTTACTTCCTCATAGACGAAAGTTTGTTTTGGTCAAAAAAACAAAATTCGAGATTTTAATGAAAACATGTTCAGAATGTTCCAAAACGTCGAAAAATCACATTTCGAAAAAATCTGGATGTATGTGTATGTGTGTGTGTGTGTGTGCGCGCGTGCGTGCGTGCGTGCGTGCGTGCGTGCGTGCGTGCGTGCGTGCGTGCGTGCGTGCGTGCGTGTGTGTGTGTAAAATAGACGTGCAAAATTCAAACCGCTGTAACTCGCGAACGCCTTGACCGATCAAGCTGAAATTTGGCACACATCATGTATGATCAGTAGTCAATGTTTGGTCAAAATTTCATCCAAAAATGTTCAGTTGTTCTTTTTTTGTACGCTATGTTTTATTTCTTCAAAAATGTCTGTTCGCGCTCTAGCGCTCGCAAATTTTTAGCTATCGGGCTAAAAACGCATACACATATGGAATATGATCACCCGACGATCCCATTAAAATTTCAAGAGAATCGGTCGAATCGTTTGAATATTACGTCATTTTGAAATGTTCTAATTTTTGTTTATTTAAAAAAATTTTTTTTAGTCACTTATTATTTTTACGTGAATCTGAATCGTGCTTTGGCTGCATTTGTTCCCACTACAATTTCCATTACGAGAAATTATACACATAAAATAATACTCTCAATTGTCGGCGACACAACGTCAACAATTTACAAAATTCCACGACAATTTTGCTCCCGTTGGCTACGCCCTGCAGCGAACCGCCTTTCTCGTGAGATTCAACCCGTTAATTGTCGCATAGTGCATTTAGTATAAGTACCAGTAGGGAAGCACTGCAATATATGATTTTCTCGATTCGATCGAGATAGACGAAATTCATTCCATTTTGATTGTTGTTTGTTTGTTTTTTTTTTTTTTTACTCACTTATTACTTTTACGTGCATCTGAATCGTGCTTTGGCTTCATTTGTTCCCACAACAATTTCCATTCCGAGAAATTAAACACATAAAATTATACTCACATACCTGTTAAAAAAAGCAAAAAAATAAAATAAAATAAAAAACTAATAAATATACAGTATCACAGTAAATAATAAGAAAATTGCTTTGCGTAATCGCATTAGCGGCTCGAATGTGTTATTATTGTTGATTGAATTTAATCAAGAAATTTAAATTACATTTTATAACAATTTATTTTAAAGCTTCGTCGTAGTTCATTCGTGCTTTTCTCTACCTCCGTTTTGCGGCAGATTTACAGGGTATAATTGTTTCTCGAAAAAAGCAAAACGAACAATACAGTGCTGAATTTTCATTCGTGCAATTTGCGGCATATAATAGTATTCAAAGCCCACGTATGCGAGTCACGTACATTTGTAATCAATTGCATTATTTATTTTTAGAGCTTATTTTTTCGGGACCATTTCGAACGGTTAAATAAATTCGTCGATAGACAAACATATCCGGACAATAATACTTATTATTGTTCTGTTATGTGTAATGTTTATTATTATTGTCGTGGTATTGTTTTACAAAATTTTATCGAGAGCTCGAAAGCTTTTCATGGTAATTTCGAATTGAGGCTGAAAAAGGGAAAAAATAAAAAATACCCTCATATCGCATTGAGCTTTTTTTTAATGTTAATTTTTTATGAAAAATTTTCTTTTGCGGACAATTAAAAAGGATTCTGCTTGGTGATTAAGTGCCGCCCACAATTTATATATTCGAATTAATGCCTCGTTATTACGTGCTTAAATTAAAATTACGTTCTTGCATAAAAAAAGGAGAATCCTTGCCAAGGCTTGCATAAAGTACGACTAATTTTCCTAATAATCAACCCTTAAGCGAGTATCCATGAATATTAAATGTGCTTGTGCGGAGGGTCCCGTACCGTCCATATTTTCTCGCCGTAGCTGTCGAGGGCCGAGATACAGTGTTAAAAAAAATAAATAAAATCAACAAAGCTGTAGGTCGCGGCGGATCTGGTAATTCCATTCTGTAATTATCGTAGACGGGTGTCGGTGGCCGATGAATATTGAATGAGGTTGGTTCGAGAGGTAGTCTACGACGAAGTTCCGTGGTATTTAACCGACTCGGTGGAAATCTGAAAACGGGGTACCTGACGATATGGAGTGTATATATACTGTATGCATGTATGCATACTGTATGTATAAATATCTGCTCCTCTAATATTTTTTGCATACCGGGTTTAAATAAAAAATAATTTATTAATAAATAATTTTTATCAATTAATTTATGAATATATGTTTGTTAGTCCAAATTTTCAAGAATCCAGGGAGTCCCGCAAGGAAACCCCTGGACAATAATATAATCAATAATATTATAGTATATAATATAATATAACGAATTATATTGTTTTATCATTTTTAAGAAAATACCTGAAATATACCTGCGTCATTAAAGTTCCTTACTCTGCACGAGGATGCGATCCGGAACCGAGTCATAAATATCGAGCTCGTACTTTTCGTCTCTTTATCCCTTTGGAGTGTATGTATACCGTATGCATGTATGCATACCGTATGTATAAATATCTGCACCTATAATATGTTTCATACCGGGTTTAAATAAAAAATAATTTATTAATAAATGTTTGTTAGTCCAAAATTTTCAAGAATCCAGGGACTCCCGCAAGGAAACCCCTGGACAATAATATAATCAATAATATTATTGTATATAATATAATATAACGTATTATATTATTTTATCATTTTCAAGAAAAGACCTGAAATATAACTGCGTCGTTAAAGCTTCTTACTCTGCACGAGGATGCGATCCGCAACCGAGTCATAAATATCGAGCTCGTACTTTCCTTCTCTTTATCCTTTTTTTCAGTACCTCGTAAATGAGAACGAATATCGGTTCCGATATTCTCGAGGCCACGACTTCTTGAAAGCTCATATTTCGCATTTTAATTAAAGAAATGTTTTTTTCTTTTCAATCGTTTATTATCTCGCGTAAATATGTAATAAAAAAATAGTGTTTTATATATATATATATTGTGGCGAATATATAGAGGGGATCGATTGAGATACACGATAAACCACAGATGACCGGAATAGCTCGGCATGACAAATGACAAATGCACAGATTATCGATTGACCAGATGAGTGCACTCTTGATAGGCTTTTCAAAGAGAACAGACGTTTGACAGTTTGTGCTCGAAAAATTAAGCCGTCATTATATGGGATATTATTTACGCGCGTTATTTGTTCACGAATTGTTTTATATTATAAAAAAAATATACACAAGCTTTCTTATCACTCCGTCTAAGGCGAAGTACTGAAGGTGATGAAAAACTACTGGTAAAATGTTGGATACAATTTTTTAAACAATGAAACCACATACGAATATTTTTCTTTATTTATTTTCCAAACGTAAACACAACGGGAGGGTAAGAAATACTTGAAGCAATTGAGGTAAAAGTTCATCGAGCTCGCAAGCTCGGAGCACGGAAGAGGCATTGAAAGGCGGGTTAGGATTGAGACAGTGGTGGGCGAAGAGGTGAGTCGGGAGGGGGGAGGGGGTTTGGATCTGGGGTAGTTCCGATGGGAAGTCTTGAATAAATTTCGTGTCAAGGCAAACTTACCACGTTTCCCTTAAGTGCCGGTCCGAGTGCACTTCAGGCATGTCCCCACTCCACTCTCCCGGTCTCTTGTGCTTGCAACCCCTTCGTCGGTCAGTGAGCTTTTTTCTCTCTTAATTTTTTTTTCAATTTTTTTTTAATTTCCCGGAAGCTAATTTTTTACGGTTTTCTCTGCTGCGAATACTCGGAAAAATCTTGTAAATTCGTAATACGAAGCTTCTTAAAAAAATTTCGTAAAATCGTAATACGAAATTTCTTCAAAGTAAATTTTGTAAAATCGTAATACGAAGTTTCTCAAAAGTAATTTTGTTAAATAAGATACAAAATGGTTTGTTCAGGCTTGAATATCCAAACCTGTCCTTTTACTTCCCACGTCGTTTACAATTTTAGTTTGCACTTTTATTTGCAAAACTAGAACCGGATGGTTGCGATCGGAAAATTAACAAACAAGAAATTGTGCAAGCTTGTAGTCGATAAACTGTTGTAAAAAGTTAAAAATAAATTTACTGTGTGCCTCTCTCGTTTATGTTCAATGTTTTTCGCTTATCGTGAAAAAAAAATCAAAAGATAGCTTTTTAAAAAAGAGCTTTCACCCATGAAACATAATAAAAGTGATTTTCGATTGGCAACTCGCGAGTGGACAGGCACTTTATGCAAACAGGGCGAAACTGGATGATGTCGTACAGAGAACATGCTCGATTGGTTCCGCAATACCGATCGATGATCCAGCGAGCTTTTATATATCACTTTCGAGAGCGAACGAAATGTATTGACAGAGACTCCAGGGCGCACAGATTGTTACAGCCGGACGGAGGAAAAGCGATATTCCGACGGAGTTGATTTGATTGAATTTATTATCGTCGGAGCTTTCGAGTCTGGCGGATAAATCGATTTGCGTGGAACATTTTTGTTGCGCGAGCTTTTTTTCCCATCGAATTTAACGAAAGATCTTTATCGTTTTCGTTGGTCGTAAATTTCGACAGTTTGGGTTTTGGCAAGTTGCCTCCCAAATCGCAACCCGAAGGTTCGGAACGGCAAAATTTTATCTTTGAAGCGATGACGAAGCTTATAAAGCTTTCGCTTCTCGTGTGCTTTCGAAGCTTTCGGTTCTCGCGAGCTTTCGAGCCATTCACCTAAACACATGATCAGTGCTACTTGGAACGACAAAGGTATTACGCGGTCGTTTTAATTCTCATCGTCGAAAAGCTGAGCTTTTAGAGCAATTTGACATCCAAAGCCGTTGGCCATTCAGTGGCCGCCGGTAGCTTCGCGACCGAGCTTCCGAGAAACTTGCAGCGCTTTCGAGCTTTCGCGTAATCAAACGAACGGCGCATCTTCGACGGCCAAAGGAATCGCGTGACCTCTTGATTCGATGACGAAATGTCCGCGAGCTTTCGGAGCTTTCGGAGCTTTTTAGACCTCCGGAACGAGTTTCCTCTCAGCGGTGGCTGAGTTAGCTTTGAAGCGCCGAATTTTCCCGCTTTCGCGAGGACGCAGCTTACGAAGCTTTGGGCGTTCGCGGCGCCGGAATATCGTGGTAATTAGCTGCCAGAGCTTAATTGCGACGGGTGCGCGATTATATGCGGTAACGGCGTGAGCGGGCAAGATCCAATTTACGGAATTGACTGCAAGGTCACCGAGTGTGTCCTCGACGGTACTTGCTGACCTTTCCGCCTTTTACGAGCCCCGCGACGGCCAAACGTAATTTTTTCCCCTTGCCACTTCTCGCACTTTGGTACATAAAGCTCTGCGCTCTCGACACCGAGCTTGCAGCTTTTACTCGCCCGTAATCGGTAGAGGAGACCGGGGACAAAAGTAACAGGGGTCAATTGTAACAAGCAGCCGCGCAACGCTGCGCATGATCAGACGCATCGGATATGAAGTGAGCAACATTATAGACATCACCTTATGGCCATACAATCACCTCATAGCTGAGTTTTCAAAAATACCAATTCGCCGAAACCA
>JAPYZC010004590.1:0-10087 GCA_030522665.1 Ichneumoninae sp. A BG-2022a | reverse complement strand
GATAATGGTCCACTTGTGTATACATTTTTAGCCCGATATCTCAAAAATTGTAAGAGCTAGAGCGCGCACAGACATTTTTGAAAAAATTCAAAACCGCGTGAAATCTGAACGACTGCATAGATTTGGTCAAAAATTGGAACGAATAATGAGGATCGAGCCCTCAACATGTGGGATAAATTTCACCTCGATATCTCAAGCCGTTTTCAAATTATGAACGTTAAATGATTTGGACACACATACATACATACACACACACACACACACGCACGCACGCACGCACATACATCCAGACATTTTTTCTAAATGTGTTTTTTGGATGTTTGGGAATATTCTGAACACGTTCACATAAAAATCTCGAAAACTATTTTTTTCATGAAAACAAAGCTTCCTCTATGAGGAAGCAAAAGCGATATGAAAACTTAATTTTTCAACTTTTATGGGAAGCTATGAAAATTTCAATTCCGAACTTTTTACATTAATAGGCGTAATTTAACGCGAATTATCCATTGTGACAGACTCACAGCACGAGAATTTCGGTGGACTCAGCTCGAGCAACCCGTCCAAAATATAATGACATCCACAACGCTTCCAACTCATGCACAGTCTGTTCTATTTTAATTGTTGGGACCTAGCCAATTCTACCCTGATCACTGGGGGTTGACCCGATTTTTTTCGACGTATTGGGGGTACCGGCTTCATAGACCTCTTCTCGACCCGTACGGTTACCTTGCCTGCTGATAGTTCGACGCCTGCACTAGAAAACTCTACTGAAGACACTGACGCCACCTCGG
The DNA here is from genome assembly GCA_030522665.1 of Ichneumoninae sp. A BG-2022a. Classification (NCBI taxonomy): domain Eukaryota; kingdom Metazoa; phylum Arthropoda; class Insecta; order Hymenoptera; family Ichneumonidae; species Ichneumoninae sp. A BG-2022a. Next base: position 9,296 of record JAPYZC010004590.1, on the reverse strand, counting down.
AAATAGCGTTCTATGGAGACATAAGTACTATTTATTGTACTCGCAGCTGGAAGACATGGAATTACAGATGAGCCTAAATTTCTTTTATTCTCGTATTCTCTTATCCTCGTGCACTTATGGCGCGGCCATACTACAATTTCTGGTAACTAACAGTCACGCTGTTTTCCTAGCCAACCAAGACACCGTAAAAAACGACCACCGAAGCGGCCCTAAAAGCGACGGTGATTTTGTGTCAAAAATTAACCGCACGAACGACCGCCGAAGTGACCACCCTCGTGACTTTCTTTTGTCGCGTTTCGAAAGTGAAGTCATTTGTTTGATTGGCGACCAAACACATATAACACAGATATAAGCTTTTTGATGACTAAGGTGAACTTTTCTGGACGGTTGCTTTTACGGTCGTTTGTTCGGTCACCAATCAAACAAACAACGTTGTTGCCGTAACGCGGCAAAAATGATAAGTCGCCAGACTGGTCGCTTCGGCAGGCATAATGTGTGCTAAATTTTTAGGGTCGCTACTTCAGTCGCTCAGTATGCTAGGGCCATACATGCGGCTTTCGAAGTATGAATAAGAGAATTCTCGTGTAGTCCGAAGATTGTCCTATTTTACCTGAGTGATGGCCAGTAGAGTATAATGATAATGATGTTCCGTATGATAATTACTGGTGGATTTCTTGGAACAGTAATATTAGTAATATCTTACATAAGCATGTAAGATACGCCCTTCCGATTTAGAACTTATATCCGCCTCATCGGATATAAGTTCCGCTGCGGTCTTACAGTTGCTCTTACAGTACGGATTATATCACTTCAATACCGACATCATTAGAGTTGAAAGTCCGTTTGCATATTTCCTGTATCTACACTAATGCCAACGGGATGCTCCGTCTGTAAGCCACGGGCAGGAAAGGGGGGGACCATCTCTCCAGGGACGGAACCAATAGGAAGGTTCCGCAGTGAAGTGCATTTTGGCAAAATCGTGCACTATCGGCGCATGCACGTAATTAGTTTCCGTTGAATACATAAATGATTTTCACTTTATTAGCTCAATATAATTATTAAAATATATATACTATAAATATTAATACATATAATTCACATAGACTTAGACACTCCACTGCTATGTACGTAAATAAGGTTGTTGTTTATGTACGTTTGGCAACTGTTTTACATATCTCAGATTTCTCGCTAATAAAGAGGTCGAGAATCTAAAAAATAATCTCTTCTAACGATATTCTCGTTTACAGTATAGCTTTTATAACATTTATCTTGCTTGTCGTGTGAACAACTGGTATAGTAAAAATTTGTACGCTAAACAGGAGGAACTGTGTATAAAAAAATTGCTCTGCGGCTCGAAAAAATATTTATCACTTTTCATTGGTTTCAGAAGCAGTATTATAAATCCTGCTTTTAATAAGTTCACATATTTTATGTCATACTTAAGTGACAATTGTAAATCGTCTCGAAAATTACTTTTTGAATTCTATTACTGCAGGCATAGAATGAAAAACTTGTTACAGAGAACAAGGTATAAAACTGTCAGATGATCGCGAGATTTTATTATATGTATGTGGTATATTTTATTATAGTTTGTTCCCTGTAGTTTATTTTCCGATTCATATCTTTATCACCGACCACGATTTACTGTATATAAAAATGAAAATGGGGTTTGGATACTATGTCGGTAAAATTTTGTTATTGCTATTCATTGAAGAATTTCGATATTGGAGTAAATAAGAAAAAAATTATTCTGTGTAACTCTATTACAGAAGTCTTACTAATTTCTGCATTTATGATTAATGAAGCCACGAAAGTATAACAATAAGGGCATGAACTGTTTACAGGCCTCGATACGAGCGCAGAGCCAAAATGGTGCTGATGAAGTATAGTGCTGTGTTTACCAGACCGCAAACCTAAAATCAAATACAAAAATTGCGATCAATTCATCAATTTTTAATTACCTTGAGTAGAATTTCTTTAAAATGTTGTTCAAAATCTATTATACAGATATCATTCTGAATTCCAATCACACTTTTTCGTGGCGTGATTATGACAATGAGATGGACTACTGGTTTCGCAGGCAAACAAAATAACAATTGCGCTTGATTGTACTAACGTAAACATTTTTATAGAATTTCAAAGTTAACTTATATAAATAGTCTATTCCTAAATGTTTTCTAAAAGTATGAACTGCAGGATATTACACAAATTGGTTTTCATCAGAATCTAAATCAAACTTACATCAGTCTTGCCTGGACTGTTGGATAACAAAACCTAAAAAAGTTGGAAAAAAGATAATGCGTCAATTTCGATTGCAGTTTTTCTCACCATTACAAACCTTCCTATGCAAGAGAGAAAAAATTATCCGTACAGTCGCTACAGTACTAGTAGCGCGAATAATCCATAGACGAAATCTCGATTCAGTGAATTGAGTCGATTGGAAAAAATTCACTGATGCTAATTGTTTATTAATCCCTTAGGACGATACTGGGGATATATTTTCATGGAAATATATTTTCTTTATTAAGTCTCGGCTGCCCGCAGAGGAACAAAGGGGGAGTTAAGTGTTTTACTGCTAACAGTTGATCGAGGGGATTAAATGTTTATCGAAACAATATCTTTAAAAAAAATCGAAATAAAGCTTTATCATACGAGCCGAGTAGTTGTAGACAGATTTATACATATATCAATGTATTAGTATAAATGTGTTAGCGCAGTAATTATGTAGTCAAAAAATAAAATACATTAAAAAATCAGAAAAACTTGAACAATTTACCTCTTAATAAATATTTTCCTGAAAAATAAAAAAAATACTTAGTCCATCTTTCTTTTGATACAATGAACTGAGTTTATTTGTATTCCAAGGGGGCACGACGTATTTTTTAATTAATTTATTTTTTAGTAAACATATATAAACAGATAAATTGTTTAAGTTTTTCTTATTTGATTTGTTTTATTTTTTAACTGCATAAGTAATATTACACTGAACATACATACAAGTAAAAATCTGTTTACAACTGCTATCGGTTCATATACTTCAGCATATTTTCGTTTTTTTATTTTTTCAAGATATTAATATAAATCTTTGTTTTTGGAAAAGATACCAAATGATAGGTACTTGGCGTACCAGTTTTTACTTCTTCAAATAGTCTATTTTTCAATTGATTTTACTTATTGTTGACATATGAAGATACTTCTCTTTAGGAGGCTCAGTTTTTCCTATTCCAGCAATATTTGTATCGCTATCAAGCGTCGTTAAGACACTCTCCGAAGTGATAGTTCAATAAGTCCAATAAGTGAAAGATAGCTCAATAGTCCTTACCCTGATTCTCTGTGATGTATCAATTCAAATAAAACAGAGTCGTTGCTTTGTTTTATTTAGACTTATATCAGAGAATGTAACTCAGCGTAGGAATTTTCTTTTCTGAGCTCTGACGCAAAGATATAATGATTTGTGTCATAAATTTCAATCTTGCAAATTCAGATTAGGTCAATGGTGCAATCTTAAAGTTAGGATAACTAAAAATGCATAATTTATTTATTGCACTAACTGAGTTTCATGGATGAATTTTTGTAACGCAGCTTGTTGTACTAGATATTTTTTGTTTTAGCTTGTCGTAGATTTTAGATTACATCATAAAATCAAAGTGATTGTGCTAGGTCTCATTTTTGTCGTAACAAGAATGCTTGTGGTCGTACTGTAGAACTTACCATTCTAAGCTCTGGCACAGAAGGAATAATAATTATCTGTTTCGCATAGTGGCAAATGGCATCGTTGAGTCCTCGCGCAGCTACCCTTAATGCTCCGAACATTCAGAGGCAGTTGTGTCAGAATTAGGGTATAGCTATTATCATGCGTAGTTTAAAAAATCTTATCTGTTCCGCACGGTGGTCAAACCATCTTCTAAACCTGACGCAGTCTCCTCAAGGTTCAGAGCATCTTGAGCAGCTGTGTTAGGAGTTGGACATGGCTATCGGCACTATGCGCAATAGGTAAGTTTATATATCTCATTTAAATATAAATTAACAGTGACACAAGTTTTCATGGACACTGTCATCTTGCTTAAAAAACTAACCTTCCACATTTCCTCATCACATCATAATCAAGACCTTAATTTCACGTTATTAAGTCACATTTTTTCCCGTTGGTTAATCGAAACGTTATTGATTTCACGTTGTTCCGTCACAAAGAATGGTTACCCTAGACACACATGATTCCACAAAAATTTATTAATTACTATTACCCACGCCAGTGAGGCAGTACGATTCCGATGAAAATGAAATAAAAAATTAAAAATAAATACATCAAGAAAAACAATAGCTTATATATGAATTAAAGCGAATATTGCAGAACGTTAAAAATAGGTTAGTTATTATAAAGATCCCGGAAATCGACATTTTACACATCCGGCACATATCACAGTATCATAGTATAAATTCAATAAAAATAATTAATATTTATATGATTTGAAACGAATGTAAGATATATTTAAAATACATTTTTCACGATATTTCTAATGTTTTTTTCGGTAGTTATTTTACGTTAATCACCAATTTTTTACAGAATTTTCGTCTTTTTTAAATACAAATATTTTCACGTTCTTAAATCACAATCACTATATTTTTACTTTATGAAAAAAACATTTCGTCACTAAAAAATGTATTTTGTCGACTAACCGCGGTGTTGTCGAGCTAGTGTTGTCGCGATAGTCGGGCCAGCTGGAAGCCGAAGGGACGCGTAATGGACGCGTGGAGACGTTATACATTACATTGAAATTACAAAAAAATAATAAAAAGTTGTGATGGCAATTATAATTAACCACAAGAATTATTGCGGTATTTTTATTATAAATCAGAGCTTATTATTTTATCATTTTTTTTGTGTGATTAAAGTTTTTACGTGGTGAGTTAAAAAAAATGGAATTATTAATTTCGCTGAAAACAGTAGCATTGCGATATTTACGCCAAAATATATTTCACCGAAGATATTCTGACAAGTCATATTCTTGTTACGTCTAATGATGGGCGACCACTTACGAATTGGTTTCGCAGTTTTCAGAGTACTATGCTTGGTACATCCGGTAATCGGTGGTTATATATTATACTATGAGTAATAATGCTGAATAGTATACTCACGGAAGCTCCCAACAATAACTCGTAATCACGATTATATCTGTTATTATTGTTGACCGTTATGAGTAGCGTTAAGGAAGCTGCGAGGAGGAGCCCAAACGCAATGGCATGGTAGATAACTTCCTGAAATATCAATGAACATTAGAATCCTGAAGTGCAGTAGCAAAAAAATACTGCAGACTAAACAAACTACATATGGCAAATATACTTACATAAATTGTTTTTGATATAATTGAATCTGTTGAGATTGAAGCCATACCACTCAAAACTAGTATAAACGTCGCAATCATGAAGGTCGTCACAATGAGAAAAAAGAATTGTTTGTGAACGGTGTAGTGCCAAGTTGAATCAACATTGTGGCCTATTATTCCGACGCACACGATGCCCAGTAGCTGAAACAAAACGAGAAAAATTTCAGGGTTGGAAATATATTCACAACACTATAGTTGTTCTATGTTGTACGTCCCATGGAGTGAAGCATGTTAGTTGCAGTTGCTTATCGTTCATTATCGAGTCTGTATTTCCTAGAACGTTAGATATGACCAATGGAGGAATAAAAACCGCAAAACAGAACCACGTGCCTCTATCTTATAGCAGAAACGATAACACAACTTAAGACTTAGCGTATGACCAAAATATTCAAACCGACACATATATTATTGTTCCCAGCATTTTTTCCTCTTCCATCATGCATATCCGAAAAATAACTCCCAATACTAACCAGTTCCAAGACTTTCAAAATTCCGCGGTAAGATCGCAGGTAACCACTGTTAAAGAATACATTCGATGAGCCAGTCGTTACAGTAGCTGTCCTGATCGTCACTGTGTGAGACATGGTGTTGGTTATTCACTCGACGGTTATTCTGTAATCAATAGTGTTACAATGGTTACATCTTGGAAGTAGGTATTACGTAATATAATATTTCGTTCAGGTTTTCCATTCTTTTAATATACGTAGGAATCGATTCCGAGAGTGTGTGAAATAATCAAAACTTCTTTGTCAAAATTAACCTGAATGGGCGTCACGATGTTTCAGTGTGGTGCGTGGTTGTTAATTGACTAATTAAAAATCTTTTGTCAAGCTGCTGCCAAGCAGCGGACTGATGACCTCTTCGATTCTCTCGTTAACATTCAGGCTTTAGGAACACGCTCTCAGGAGTCCACCCCCTACATATATGGATTATATGGAAATACCTTAGGTACACTTCCTGCATACATTTCCGAGGCCTAACGATAATACATTTTCCAAAATATGGCGGTTTTTCAATGATATCCGCAAAAGTATCGGCAGTAGAATTTTTGTGGTCGTTGTACTTGTCTTACAACCGCTAAATTACCGCTAACAAACCAATGGAAAGAGCTACAGCTACAGTTGTTACGACAATTTTAACCTCACAACTGCGGCAGTTCTATTTTTGCGGTTGTAATACTTTTCTTCCGACCGCAACAACCCTAACAAATATATACAAGAATTTCCCTAACAAACCTGTACAATCCGCTGCTTTTGCAGTTGTTTTGACAATTTTGTATCGCGTGTTACCAGTCGTTACATTTTTCGGGTTGTTCTGCTTAACTTACAACCGCAAAATCACGCTAATATACCGGTATGAAATCTACTACTGCGGCTAATTTTGCGGTTATAAGGTCGTTTGGCAGTGATAATTGTCATAGCGACCACAGCAGGCGTGCTCCTGGAGTCGTTAAAACACGGACACTTCTCGAGCACAGATCGGTCAGAAGTACCTACAATCGCGGTAATAGTTATGGTAAAACACAACCGGTTAAAATTTGTGGTAAAAATTCGGTTGGCGATGCCGACTGGGAAAGGTAGGTATAGGAGTAATTGCAATATAACGGTAAATTTGGTAACTAACGAGTAATAGCGAAAAACATACCCAAAGATTGGCTAACAGTATATACCCTTTAAGCATTTTTCGAATATCCCACAATATGTACAACGCACCAACACCATACGCTGCGTTACCACGCAGAAACCGGGACAAGGCCAGGTTTTCGTGGAGTGACCTACATCTCTGGGGAGAAACGTCTCCTATATTCTTCTCATAACAGAAATAGCGTTGAATTCATAAAAATTATACATAGCCACGCCTACATAGGATAAGCAATTGCTGTTTCACACTTTCTCCTGTATAATATCAATTTTGCAACGAATCCCATTTTGGGCGCCGGTTACGCCCTTGAAGTTTAGTACACTGTGATCGTACTAAATCAATAAATGTTTCTACACACGATAGCCACATAGCCTGAATAATTAATTTGACTCATTTTTTTGCTGAATATAAACCTCTCTATTTTCTATCGGAAATTGTATTGAGTACGTTGCCTCCCCATTTGGTTCTTTGCTGAAAAAAAGTTATAACTTCTGCAATTTCTCTGAAATGACTAACCGCTGTATCACAAATTCAAGAGAATGATAAATGATAGTTCTCAATTCTGACAGACGCATGTTTTGTTTCGTACCAAGTAATTCTTCGTAGTTGCAAACAATTGCATGCAAAATCAGTGGTCAATTCAAGATGAAATGAGCCGTTTTATAGAAATATTCATGCCTCCTGAGAAATGTCAGATACACATGTGTCGAAAACTTTTAGAGAGACCGGATGGCAAAGTACACGTGCATGGTGCCGTCATCTCGTTATTTTTAGCGATCAGCTAAAGGCATGATCGTGCTTGTACTGACTACAAAAACATTTTCATAATACATACAATTTTTTATAATAATGCAGTGACACTTATAAAAAAGAAAACTGACTTAAATTCATTTTTTTCCGGAACATTTTGACATTTCAAGTTATTCACAGTTATTGATTTTTCTACCAACCATGACCAAAGCACAGCAAACCACCAATATAATTTAATCCTATTGGTAGCTTTCGAAATAAATGGCACAAACACTATTATTATTATTACACAAAACCATGAGCTGTAGTTATTTTTATTTGACTGACCTTAAAGAGGTAGGATTGTTGGACGTTCGTCGGCGGCTCGGGATCGACTGGAGGTGCACGCTCACTTTACAAACACGATACCGTTTCGTCGGGTGATGTCACTGTCGGTATCACGCATTCGATCCCACAACGAAGTACGCGTGCTTGTGTTGAGTTTTTATACAGGCTGATTCAACAAGGGCGTGCACGATTTATTATATTCTTATTTTATATGTACTGTAACAACAATTGTTTTTATCAATCACTGTTTTATCATTAAGAAGATATATACGCTTGAAACTTCGAAAATTGCTACACGTTTTTCAGAGGAGATTGTAAAAAAAATAAAGTAGATTGCAACTAGGTCATAATATTTTATATTTGTTATTATTTTAGACTAAAGGATAATAATTTCTTGGTAACAATAACTAAAACAACACGGAATGTATCATTTGTACAAACGGTGTGGAAAGCGTATTAATTATTTGTAGTGCTCGGCTGCACGTATTCTGTTGGAAAATATTTTACCGCAGGGAAAACGAAACGGTGTTCTTAAATTTGTTGAGTTTTTTTTTTCTAGAATTTAGGAGAAAAATAAAACAGACATTTTTTCTCCGCCTTACTCTTTGCCATTGGAATGGATAGAATGCCGAAAGTACGATAATTTATAGTAGACATGATAGTTATGTATGACAAAGTTTGTATTGATTATTTATGTTAAAAAGTAAATAAAGATTTTAACAATGGACAAATTAACAAAATTGTTCTAAACATCTGACTGGCGGACCTATGCGAAGATGAGGGAGAAAAATATTCGTACGACAGTCGAAATTTAACTCCGGATTGAAGAAAGACGACATCATGTATTTGACTTAAAGTTGAAGTTATCAGTCATCAGTTGAAATAAAACCCGTATTCAACATGTTCAAACGCTTTCGGGCGTAATCTTAGCTTTGTATGACGATGTTGTACATTTTACATAATTAGTGACAATTTGGGGATAAAAAAAAATGAGCACTCAAATTATTTAAGGAGGGAGTCTCGCTGCCCGCTGACTTCGCATAAGTTCGACAACAATAAGAGAAAATTGCAAGTACTTCTTGATGGTGTAAAAACCTGAAAAAAATCATGTATACTAAAGGTACTGAGAAGATTCATTTTGCATAATAATAATTGCAAAATGTTATTAACAAATTAATCAAAAAATTAATTGGT
>JAPYZC010004589.1:0-10091 GCA_030522665.1 Ichneumoninae sp. A BG-2022a | reverse complement strand
AGCCAAATCCGTAGAGCCGTTCACTTGTTACAGTGGATAAACACATACACACACACACATACACACACCGCTAAAATCTATTGAAATCACTTATAAAATTGTCAAAACGCAAAGTTATACTGGTATTTCGTATTTTTCAGGTAGTAACAGATTTTGCGATGACGAATGTATAAGACACTTCTTTTCGCTTACGCTCGGTCGTGCCTAAAAAAGTATCCCTTGAATTTTCCTTTTTTTCATATCCGGCATAGCTCGTAAACTCGTCGAGTCGCAACGACAATAAGCGATGCGAAGGAACGGTCTGGGAACCGATGTGACAGAATGTTGCAGATTTCAGAGGTCCCCAGAGCCGCGGAGGAGGAAAAGACGACGGGGGCGAAACGCGGAAGATCCCCAACGGTTGAAGGACGGCGCAGAGTTGCCTCGTTTATTATAGTACGACAGTTAAAGAACGGTTGTAAGCGTTAAATCTCGAACGGGCACGGGGAAAAGGAGCTTTTATATGTATTATAGGCGGATTCGACGTTGCGGAAATATATGTACGGAGGAAGCATAGGAGGCACCACCGGTGCCGGTACGTGACACAGACGATTCTCTAATGTTATACGAGAGCCACACCCCCCTCCCCCCGCCCCTCAGCGCTGCCGCTCCCAGGACAGTGGCCATTAAATAACAGTCCGACCATACGAGGAATGCTCCCTCAAAGCACCCGCGCAGTTATATCCAGAGTCTCGGTACAGTGAATTGAATCCGGCGCCGAGACGAAGCTCGGCTAACCATATCCAAGAAAGCGGAAAAAGAAAGTGCATGGGAGGGGGGGGGGGTGAAAGATCTAAGCGAATCAGGGAATTTTACTGATTTAGGTGTCTTAACTTTCTTTTCAGAGGGAAAGTGAATCTGTGACATTCGTTTGGTGGGCTTGGACAAAATAAAATGAAAATGGGGCGAAATGGACTTTTCTGCAATTTGAGTGAAAAATGATAAATTTGTAAAATTGTAAAATGTAAAAAAAGGAAAGCAATTTTAAAAAATTGAAATTTCATGGCAAGAGAGGTCAATGAATGTCTTTTACTACTACTACTACTTTGAATTTTGAAAAATTAACGCCTCACTGGCTGTGATTCAGTCATTTTCCTAGACGGTATTTGAATTCTTAAAACGTGGCAAATAATATGGAGCAAAATGAAGGTCTATTCGCTGATATTGACATATATGAATTTTTTCAGATTTTTAAGTAATCGTTGATTTTTTATTTTTTTTATAAAACAAAAATCAACGATTACTTAACAATCTGAAAAAATTCATACGGATTCAGAAAAATAAACGAATCATTTTCATTAAAAAAAATGTAGTTTTTAAGACAATAGTCCAATTTTGGAATCTCAAACGCCATTTTACAGGGACGACATCAGGCTATTAGGAAAAAAATAGTCCTATTGCATTCCGTTCAAAAAGTCTATTTCTTTGGACATCTGAAAATAAGGAAAAGTCGAAAACTTGTAACATGGAAAAAACCAATGAAAACGCAAGCAATATTGGTTTTAGATCGTTTTTAACATTTATTTTTCTTGAAACATTGTAGGTAATTAGAGATAATGATAATTAATATAAAAAATTACATTTTTTAATGATAAAAAATTATTAAAAAATTATTAAATGCCGACTATATACGTCCAAATTATATAATAGTAACTTACATTCGACAGTTCTAGCAACAACAAAAAATTACTAACTTACATAAAACATTAACGGGAACTGCAGACTGGGGTATTTTGGTACCCCAAGTGCGCGGCGTTAGCGAGTAACTGGGACTACTACCAGCCTCCGCTTATCATAGAATTAAATTTTCATGGATGGGCGAATTCGATAATGTCAATTTGTACTTTAGGAGTGCAGTTTGAATATCGCCTAGGGGACTTTTGTACCCCATACATGAGTTCCAGGGTTAAAAATGGGCAAGCCCAATTACAAGTTCCTGGCTAACACCAATCAACCAAAATAAATTACGGTACAAATGACCAGACGCCATAGGCGAACACATAAATTAATAGTTAAGCAGAAAACCAACAGAAAAATTTGTAGCTTTGCCCCACTGTCCCGCTAGAGGATTTTTTTTTAAGTGGGAAATAAAAAATTCGACTTTTTCGGCCGACTAAAGTTTCTCATAAAAAAATGCCCTCCCCCGATTTCGCCACAACGTTTGATCACAGAGCGAATAAATCGACAATGATACGCTTCGATATTTTCGAATTTTTTGTTTTTTCGTTTCTTAAAAATGGATCTACAACAATCCCCACAAACAACTCGATTGGCCTCGAATCCAATGATTGACCTGTGACGCGAGAGACCTGTCAGCCCAAAATCCGAATTCCGATGGAAACACGATATTAGCAACGCCGAACAGAAGGAATATCCAATTATGGGATTTTGACGTTTAATTGAAAGCTCCGAGGGTGTTCGAAATCACAGAAATTTCGATTGACAGCCGAAACTATGGTCGAATACGATGAATTCCGTTCGCTACGTTCTCGCAATTGTTTTTGCACCATCGACTCTTAGTGTCGATCAACTTGACACCGTGGTTATTTATTTATTTATTTATGTTTGCAATATAAAATAATGTTAAACTATAAAGTAATGTTGTGACATTACTTTAATTATATTTGATTTGATTTAATTATTTAATAATAAAATTGTAAGTTAATTAGTTTTTGGTCATTATTATTAATTGGTAATTATCATCATATATATATCATATATATATTTATTGTAACATATCATTTACAATAAATTAATAAATATTAGAAAACACATAAAGCGGAAAGCGGAAGTAGCGTTGCAGTTTGTCAGAGACCCTGCTCGGTTCGAGCGTTAATGACAACTCGGGGCTGATATTCGCCCCCGATGGCGCCGGTAGCGCACGTGTGTACTCGATGTCCCTGCCGGTTCGTCTCGTCCCAATGTTCTTCCCCCTCAATGAACTCGAAATTTTATTGGTCGGTTTGCATTGTAAATTTATGTATTTGCATTAACGCTGGTCGTACGAGTTGTAAACGTATGTACACGGGGACCGGCGATCCGCCCTCCGGGCGCGACACGTGCGCTCGGTATATAGATCCGAACGGTAGTTCGGATAGCCGAACTACCGTTGCCTTATTTTGTCCACGATAAATCAAGGATTTCACTAAAAAAACAAAAATTCGGTATAAAACCAAACTTTGTCGTTTTCTTTATTTATTAATAGGGATGTGGAAATATTTGAAAATTTTAATAATTCTTCATGACTTGAATATGAATAATTCGTAGGTTAGTATTCAAAATATTCAAATAATTAAGAATATTCGAATAATTTTAATAGTCCAAATATTCCTATTAGGTAAACGAATTGTTCCAACATTTGGAAATATTCATTTGAGACATTACAATGGACCATAATACAACATTACAATGGATAGTAATTATCAATAACGCGTTAAACAATGCTAATTGATTTATAATAGAATTTATTCTACACGTTTAAGATTTGAAACCGAACATAACGCGTGACTAAAGGCCATAGGGCTTATGCGCCAAGTTACGCTTTTTGGGAATTTGAAAGCTATAAGGACGTATATGTATATAACACCATGTAAAATGAATTCAATAAGATTAAAGTCATAAAGGCGTATATCCAGAACATACGCCCTATGGCTATTAACATTTATCTGCATGGTCGGATGATTTCATGGACATACGTCTTTTTATAATTAAGGTTGTTTTCTTATTGATAAAATCAAACAGTGCAGTTTCGTCTTGGTTGAGAGTGCTAATCTTAATGATTGATTCTCCTTTACAAAAATACGTTGAAAAGACAGTTGTAAAGAATAATTCATGAAAAAATTCGTACTTCCTTACTACGCTTAATCGATTAGTACATGTGCACGCTGAATATTGGAGTTGATACGGATTCGTAATATTTTCATCGTATGTGTTTTTTTTTCTTTCGGGAGTAGGTTTCTACAATATTAGGTAAGAAATGAAAAATTATTCGAAATATTCGAAATATACAAATTTGTTTGAAGTATTCAAATTGTTTAAATTATTCAAATTTTTTACATTAAACAAATTTTTTATTGAATATCAATATTCAATTCAATTCAAACGCTGTTCGCACACCCCTATTTATTAGTTTTCACCAATCTTTCGTAATACTCTTATCGTTCGAAGTGTGCTGGTGCAAACGAGCCGCTACTTTTTCTTCGACTCGAATCGACGTTATCCAGTAAAAACCAATTTTGTTAATAATTAAGCGACAAACTCGTTTGTCACTCGAATATACGAACCCGTCCTTCTATTTCCAGTCTCAGTGATAATTTTACTTTGTAATCTTGTTTGCAAATGTAGAAAATTAACAAATAAAAAATGTTTGCCGTTTGCGGACAATAAGTTGCAAAGAGTACGAATATTTTTTACTCCGTAGCAAAAGAAAGAAAAACAAAACGATTTCATGTATCCTTCGAACGATGGAAATGCGTTAGCAGACAAAACATCGGGATAACAAATTTCTCATTTACCGCCCTGGATGGGGTATCCATAACCTATAGACAACAACCGAAGCGGAAGATATGAAGGAAAGATGAAAAGGTTCCGGAGACCGCACCGAGAAAAATTGGTGGAGGGGGGTGGGGGGGGAGAGAGGAGTGGAGGAAAACTGTACTATAAAAGTTAAAGCAAGGTTGCGGAAAACCTGTAAGAGAATACCGCAGCGAAAAGCGAATATATGGTATATTACCGAAGTGGATGGGGAGGAGCACATACACCAATATACCATATGGTACATTGGTTACCGGTAATGGCTCCAACGATCGGGGGTATATTATTGTGAAGCGAGGATGGCGACTAGGGGAAGAGAGAGGTGGGGGCGAAACGGAACGCCTCGGGGCAAAATGGACCACCCCTAACAATTTTTCCTTCATTGAAAATAAAATCTCGCGTCTCGAATGGAGAACGCCCATTTTTCCCCGGTGTTCCATTTTGCCCCGCACTCCGTCCCCTACAGGCCGTTATTCTGGAAAACATCGGAAGCACGCTCCGCCTGCACCTATAAGAGTACTCGCATATCAAGATTCTTGTTCTTCTTCGTGTTTCAGATGAAAACTTTCGCGGGCTCAACGGTCCCCCCTCCCATTATGCGATGTACGGAAGAGCGAGGCAGTCCTCTCAGGTGCACCTTGGCGGCTTTGTTGGTGAGTCTATATGGTCCATTCGGTTCTCGCATCATCGTTGCACCGTTTTTTTCAATTTTTTCTTTCATCGGTTGATCAGCATAAATGGTAAAACAATATTAGGAGAGAATGGAGCAAGGTGAATTTTAATGCAAATGTAGTAAAAAACAACACATTTTTATGCTAAAAAATTCACGACCCACAGGTTCTTGATGGTTTATCGATAAAAGAATTAATTGTCCATGGGGCAAAATGGACCTGCAATTTTTGTAAAAATTGGTACATTATTGTTTTGGAAAATTTACGAATTGCACGGCTACGGTATAATTGTTTTCTCGATAAAAGATTATATAAATTAAACGAGGCCAAAATGGACCGTTTGAGGTAATCCGTATTTGCGAAAATAATACCGTAGTACCGTAGTCGATTTGTCAATATTTCGTTATAACGAATTATATCGATATATTATTGTTAATGCTGTATTATTCGTTATATCATATGCAAGCGGGTCTATTTTGCCCCACATCTTCAACCTGACCCATTCTTCCCTGTCAACGAATAGTCTATCAACCAGTTGCAGAGTTGGATTTACAGAGATTAGGTAACATTTTCCCTAGTCACGTGTCTCGACAACGGAACGGCGGGTGATCGATTGTCTGTGTCTGACCCATTATTTCCATTTCCACTGTACGAATTATAAAGTGAAAAAATTAAGCTTGCAAAAAATATTTCACTTCACCCTTCGACGTTAACTGGAAAGAGTGAATTTTCTATTTCGCACGATTATCGAGTTATAGTGCGGAAATAAATGCACATATCTCACAAAATTTCAGTACAATGACAAGATAAAATTTGAAAAAATCCGGAAATACCGGAAAAATACAATTCGCCGGTGAACAAGCACGACTTTATAATTTTTGTTGTTTTTGATTTTCCACAATCCCATTCGACGAACGCGGTGCATAGTCGATCGAGTGACCTGAAATCCGCAGTTTTGAATTATCAAACTGTAACGATACGTTGCATATGCAAATGCAGCCAATCATGAGTTTCAGGTAGTACGAGCATGCATTTGATTATTAGATATCAGCTAGTGTCATACACTGTAAAAATAAATTGTAAATTTAATGTACTGGTACTTGAAATTTACCAACATTTTTATGAAAATACTAATTTTACTGTAAAATTTCATTGCACATGTGTATCAAATTTCAGAAACAGTTAATGTAAAAAAGCTTCCAATACTGTTAATTAATTGGCAAACAAAATTTTTTAACAGTGTACATATGTAAAATAATGCGTCACAATATTAAAATTTTTTCAAAACTTAAACAGCGTTACTTCAAAAGTTTCGTAATACAGCTCTCATTTGAGTAGCTAACGCGCAAGTACTACGTTAATGGTACGCTGATTGCGTAACGCTAATACAATTTACGCTTTAACGTAACGCGCCTCGAAGCCGTTTGCGACCGAACGGTAGTCGGGGAGAGTGGAATCAACGCTGTCGTTATGGCCCTAAGCTGCAATCGCGTCAAACACAAGCTGCAAACTATTCTGAGAGTGTCGGGTGGAAACTGCACATTCGAATTTAGCGACATGGCGCTTAGTCGTCGGTTGTCAACGCATAGGTTACTTCCTGGACGCGGTTTACCTGGTGCAACGAGACCCTTCCAAATTTCCATAAATTTATGGCTCGCAATATTTTCCGTAGTTCATTTTCATGGAGATAGCTTCCGATCGTGTTTGTTACCTTGCGGCCTCCCGTGCTCACGATATGCCCTCACGTAATCGTCAAAGGGATTGGGTATGCGTAGAGAGTGTGTGCCACCATTGAAGTTTCGTAACATCAAGCGTTATTACGCGACGCCCGATGTCACGAACGTGTTCGACGCGATACCTGTCCCAGAAGCACGTTTATGCGGGATTGTTCGAACCTCGATGAATCCATGATAGTCTATTTTTTAACCCCCGACTGCCCGCTAGGGCAAAAAGACGGGAGTTATGCGTGTCACTGAGGCCCCCGATTTTATTGTTTTCGTTGTCTCCAGTGTTTGTCGGAACGGCGCAATGTCTCTTCACAGACTTTGGCACACTAGCTCTGTGTATGTGGACGTGTGTTCGTGGCAAAGGAATAGGAAAATAAATGTGAAATTGCAGAGATAATTAACTTCGAAAAAACGGGCCGAAATCCTATTCAGATATATCGACAGGCGCCCGTCTTTATCTACTATTGCCTTTGTGATTATTTGTCATCTGCTATAAAAATGCTGCGGCTGTGTGCTATTTTATAGTGCATTGAATTCACTCAACGTCTAGTAACCTCGAATACGTGTCGAGCTGCGTCTATGCTAATTTGTTATATATATATATAAGTTAGTTAAGTTAAGTTAGTTTTTATTTATTTATTTATAATCTTAGTGCTTTTTTAACGTGAAAACATCTTCTGAGGGTGTTCTAAGTGGAAAGTGGTCTCAAAAAGTGTCAGGGTCAATCTTCCTGGTCAAAGTCTTTCTTTTATTATTATAGCGTTTATTGTTGTTCCTGGGACTTCTTCCCCTATGAACAAGTAGCATATGTTTTTACAATCAGGTTTATATAGGCTAGATAGTATTAATTGGATTCGCGTAACATACAAGCAAATACAGTCAGAATATGAGACATTCATTATCAACTGGGCCACATTTTTTTACGGTTTTTTGCTTCCTCATAGAGGAAGCTTTGTTTTTGTAAAAAAAATAAATAAAAATTGAGATTTTAATGTCAGAATACTTAAAATAGTCTAAAACGTCGGGAAATAGGATTTTTAGCTGGCGTTCCAATTTTTCAAAGGTTGATTTTGGGTTAGTTTTTGTAATCCAACTGTAAACTAAAACCATTCTTTGGACGCGATGAAAGGTTGGTTCATGGTTGGATATTATAAACCAGCCCCAATTCCAACTCTTAAGCTACAATACCGATGGTTGATTTGTGGTTGATTGTTCAAAACCGACCATAAACCAACCATTTCTGACAACCAACTATGCAGCGGTTGGCTTATGGTTACGTTTGAAAAATCGGCTAAAAATCGACCGTTACCATTATTGGCTAAAAGTCGGAATTAGGGTTGTTTTCTATTATCCAACCGTTAATCAACCTTTCATCGCGTCTAAAGAATAGTTCACAAAACCAATCATAAATCAACCTTCAGAAACTTGGAGTATTGGTTGGTTTGGTGCACCAGTTGACCGATTAGTTTTTGGGTTGGTTTCAGTTTGGACGGAACGCGAGGGAAGGCCGGCGTCTCCTAAGTATACCGTTCGCACCTGATAGTGTAGGTGCTTCAGTAGTCGAGTCCGAGCGGCTACTTACAGTGTTTGCCTCTGACTTGGAACAATTAGACTCTGCGTATGGTGATTGTTCCAAGCCAGAACTGTGTCTATGGGAAACTTAGCATGATCAGCGTCTGAGACGATTCGTGTGAAGAACGGGTCTTGGGGGACGTATATTAGTCCCTGGTTCGGGGTTGGGGGGGCTCACTGGGGAAGTTAGAATACCTAGGACTTGGGAGGGGATGTCCGTAGAACTTAGATTGGGGTAAAAGTGGTGAATATGGCCCGTTGCATATATCGTTGATTTACGTGTTAATCGAGGTGGGCCATATTCACCACTTTTACCCTAATCAGAACTTGGACAGGTTTCGTAGGCTAAAACTATCAAAGACGCTTTGACATACAATTTTGGTAAAAACATTCCGCTATAGTCGCTGCTGTTTAGATACTCACTCCTTACATAAAAAGTGCCTCTTTAAATCACTATTTCCACATTTTTATTCCATCGGACGTCCGTGTCACAGTCCATCTTCACAACAAATGAACCGTCCATTGACATGAAGCCTGCCAAGTATTAACTCTATTAGACACATATAAATATATGTTTGTAGAATCAATAATTAAGAATAAAAAAATACCTTTTTTTCCATTTTTTGTCAGTCGGACGTCCGTGTCGATCTCTAACTTCAATAAATATCAACGAATTGCGATGTACTTAACGGCATTACTTTCGCTGTATCATAAACATGAAGCCCTGAAAGTTTAAAACCATTCGGATTACTAATAATTCTTTCTTAAACCCATTAAGTATAAATTATGACCTAAACATCTCCTTTTTCGTTTTGAAGTTTGCGCATCGGACGTCCGTACAATACTCAAACTTGAAAACTTACGAACCAATCAAGATATCCTTCGGAGTCTTCATTCATCATGTGGTTAACATGCAGCCCACCAAATTTGGAACCATATAGACATCTGTAAATAAGTTTTTGCACAAAATGTTTACATTTGTCTATTTGGGAGGTTATGTTTCATTTTTTTTCGTCTATAAAATAAGTTTAAAAAATAAAATAAAGTTCTAGATTCTATAAATAGAAAAATAAATGGATAATATTCTGTTAACCAAATATATTACACGATCTTTATCACTCTTTAAACGTTTTTTTACGTAAATATTATTTTTTGCAAAGATCATCGCACACATTACACATTTCACATAAAAAAATTCTATAAAAATTCCACATTACACATTTCAAGTTCTCCACGACGTTTCACAAACAAATGTTTGCATCACTTCTGAACAATAATTATTGTATGCCAAATAAAATGGTCGCAATTGTAGCTGTCACAATAGAACACCTTTTCTTCTGGGCGGCGCTGGCGTCGGTCTCACACGCGAGGGCTCCAGCGGTCCCCCGAAGTCATCCAGTCCCGCGCGCGATCAGTAGGGAAAAACGGGGCAAAATGGGACAGACAATCCGGGGTGAGCGTGGCCGAGTGGTCTCGGCGCGCGCTTCACACGCAGTAGGCCCGGGTTCGATTCCCGGCAAGCACCAAGAATTTTCTGTGATGTTTTTAT
>JAPYZC010004588.1:0-10096 GCA_030522665.1 Ichneumoninae sp. A BG-2022a | reverse complement strand
TATATATATAGCCTTTGAGGGTAAAATCCGCACGATCGATACAATTTCCGCGACTTCGGATTTTATAGTTTAATGCGAAAAATACGATCATATTCTTCGGACCTCCTGAGATACAATTTTAATGCGTGACCGACGAAAACTATTCGTCACGAATTCACAATTAATAATCTTTTTGCACTTGGCCGTTACAATTCCGAAAGCTTCACTCCAATACTATTCACCATTATACAATTCTCAATTGCCCGATTATCGCTATGAAAATTAAAATAAACAAACGTTTAAAACTCTTTAGATGGCAGTTAAAAAAAATAACAACGGTAGACGAGATTCGTGATGGTTAATCGTGTGTAAAGGAAGCAACTGATCATTGCACAAAAAATTACATAAAAAAAATTATTAAAATATAAAACAACAAATTAACGGTAGATAAAATACAAAAGACGGAAAACGAAGGTACCACACCAGATAGGAATTTATAATAAATTTAAATTCACTGTATTCAAAATACGTGAAGAATTTCGGAGATAAAAAGTTTCGAAGCGCGATAATGTCTATAAAGGAAGATTATATGTAACCTTTCTATAATCTGAACCCTCTGATGACACAAACGCGCGAGACGTACGGGTATGAAACGAGAGGGGGTCTCGCACGGGGTAGTACCTGAGACGTAGATGAAAGGCGTAATTCGCCGAGACATCCGCGTACATTGCCGCAAAGTGGAGAAAGCAGCCGAATCATAATAGGCTCGTAGGCTTTACTTCCTTACAATCGTACATCGACATATTCGGATTACAATTAATCTCCGCTCTATCCACATCTCCCATCTTTGTTTCCGTAACAGACTCATCGACCCCCTCATCAAACACCTCCATTTTGCTGCGATGATGTAATAATTTCAACATTGCCACATATTCCTTCCATCTATCGAACAACCGAAAAATATCAATAATACAACACCCTCATAACTTGTTAGCAACTCACTCTCCTGGTCTTATCACGAACTACTCATTCTCGATCATTATAAAATATTCGCCTTACACAATTTTTTTTTCTTTCGCTTATTACACCTTTCCCAAAGCACGTTTTTGTTTACGGTCAACCTAATAAACCATTGAACGAGTTCAACTTCATTTCCCTAGACACCTGTTGCCTTTGCCCTATTCTCGGGCTATCCGTATTTTAAATTCCCGGTGTCAATAGACGGCGGGTCTTTCATCTAACTAATCCGTTCGACCTCTCAAGCGTTGTTCCAGGAGAACACTGTTTTAGGGACAATTTCACGTTTCCCTTTACAGCGTAACGGACAGTTTTTTTTTCCGTTTCCTCCGCATGGCAATAAATTAAATCCCTGATTCGTGCACGCGGCGCTTTCTACGAAACGACTAGTCTCATCGTAAAAACAGATGTACTCGTTGGCCAAACGAAGTACTGTAAAACCGTGATCCGGTAGTGAAACAACGGTGCGACCAATCGATTAAGATTTGTTGGCACTGCAACAATTTGTACAGTCGAAGCACCTGGTGTGCTATCTCTTTATGGACCAGGATGCTCTGTTACTGTTTCCAGGCTCATTCACGCGCGTCACTTGATCTCGTAGATCCGTTACGGTTTCCTGAAGAACTCGTTTCTCCTTCAACAGACCGGTTATGTCTTCCTGGGCTGCGCTCAGTCGCGATCTCAGTGACTCAGACTCCTCCTTTACGCGCCGCAGTCGTGAATTTTCCTCCGACAGTCTCTCCAGTGTCGCGAGACGACGCTTCAGCTCCTCGTTGTCGCTCTTAAACTGCTTGTTCGATTGTCTCAACGCGTTAACTTCGATTTCTCGCTCCGTGTCTCGCGAGCTTTGACCATTCGACAGAGTACCGTTCGAACTTCCCTCGGCCAATGTATTCACTGTAACACAATATATTGTCATAAACTTCGCATTTGGGACTTGACTCTGGTTAGTCGTCTTGCCTAGCAAACTCCGCCACCGAACGAAACCAATCATCATGGTGGTTTTCTGCAAAAATTTTACAAAGCATTTTGTCGAAATCACTACTCAAAACACTGCTCCACGATACACTATTAAAAGGTGGTTTCGACGGTGGAAACGACGGAATATACCACCAGTCACACAATTCTTTTTTTACGACGGGTTAGCGCGTACCAAAAAAAGGTTTGGTAATATTGGAAAAAATTGGTTTGAATTATGATCATGAATTATATCAATTCAGGATAGATTCGGACGATGGATTTGAGATTGATTCGTTTAAAAAATAAGAAAACGCATGACAAAAAACATTATCCGAATAAACAAAGAACCTCGGTGAGAGTAACGTCAATGTCACGTGCGCTAATACAGCATACTCACCGGAAGGTTCGATGTGAAAGACACCACTCACATCTCTCAATATCTTGAGTCTCGATATGCAGAGATCGATGGGTATAGGACCGGGCGAAGTAATATTATTAGGCGGACGATCTTCGATTAGACGGAGCGATATGTTTTCCAAGAACAGCTGAAAAAGTCAAAAGAAGTTATTAGCCACCGTTAGTGCTGTTAATAAAAAAAATTATTTATTAATTTAACAAATTAAATATTAATTTAATGAATTAATTATTCATTAAAAAAATTAAGTATTTGTTAATTTGTAAAAAAAAATCCATTCTCACTTCCAATGGTATAGGTGTCGGTATGATCTCGTCCTCAGCGAGATCAGCGAGCCCCGTGAGCGAGCTCATGGTCAACGTCAACGGCACGTCGGCGACCCTGACTTCCAAGGTGTCTTCGAACATCGCCATGAGACGAGCCTTATCATGTAAATCTATATTGTAAACGTTTGCCGCAGGAGGAATCGCTCTGCCACGATCCTGAGAAGATCTTCTACTGCTCTCCTCGCTGGTGCTCTGGCTCGCCTGCGACAGTCTCCGCGAATCCTCTTTGTTC
Source organism: Ichneumoninae sp. A BG-2022a (assembly GCA_030522665.1). Taxonomy (NCBI): domain Eukaryota; kingdom Metazoa; phylum Arthropoda; class Insecta; order Hymenoptera; family Ichneumonidae; species Ichneumoninae sp. A BG-2022a. The sequence continues at coordinate 7,167 of JAPYZC010004588.1, read as the reverse complement.
TTGAGACCATGATCGAGACGCAGCTTTATCCGTGAGCGACAGTCGCCGTCGGTTGGTAGCTCGATCCAGCCTCGGGAACGCGAGCTAAACTTCGTCTGAATAATCGAATCCACCGAACGAAATAAAATCACATTAGTTAATTAACCAATGCATTGATAAACTAGAGGCGATATTGTGCCGCAACGTCGCCTCGACTACGACTAATCCTTATGTAACTTCTATTAATGATACATTCATAGATACACTGTTCATGCAAGAAATTTATTTTACCATTCGTACAATCGGCACGTATGAATAAACATTGAAAGAATCCCAAATAAAAATATAATTCACGTTTATTCATGCGTATCCACGCCCCAATGCCTATCGAGTCGTAATTCGAGTATTGAAACCAAGAAACACAGTCATATAGCAATTCAATGTGGATTTGTAATATATTACAGCGTGAACTGGATTATTATTACCTCGTGACAGTGAGTTTGCAATTTCAATCATTCCGTATACTTGCATGCAATAAAAAAAAATCCGCGCTCTGGAAAATTATCGAACGAAGGATTCTCCTCATTTACGGAATGAGAAAGCTGTTTAACTTTTGACAAAGTGTTCGTGAAAGGAACAACTTTCTTTCGTTTATGAGAAGGAAAAAATGAGTTTATTCACAAAAAAAGGCCGACGAAAAATATGATACATTTTCCAGAGCAGCGATAGAGTAAAAGAAAAGTGTCAAATTTGATAAAACACAAAAAAAAAAACCTGAATCGACGACGAAGAACATGCACGATTGACAAACGTGTCAAATCTAAAAATCTAATAAACATATATGATTATGTCGCCAATACCTTTCTTTTGGCCTGCCACAAGTGCCACACATAAACATTCACAAGAGAAGGAGAGGCGCGGGAGAAGGCATGCAAAAAAAGTTAAGAGACTATAAAAATCGTATGTATACATGTATGTTCATGTTTTACACTACGTATTAGTATATTAGTCACAAAAGTATTTAGAATGAATAATCGAATGTCAGCGTGTCGGTAAGTTGACTTTAAACCAATGCTGAATACCTTCAATTTCAATATGAATTGTTGTATAATGTCAAATGTTCTGTACTTCAACAAATTAATCCCTTAATTTCTCGCTTTTCGCATTTCCAGTAGAAAAATCGAATAGACATATGAGGAATTTCATTTCCACCGTAGTGCCAAAAATTGTTCTTAGAAAGCTGCTTTCGGAAGTCGTTCCTCGAGGGTTAAAAATGTACCAAATTATATGAAATCATGAAATTTAAGATTTTGAATATGCATCAAAATTGTATTTTTTCGAAAGTCCGCTGAAAGGTACATGAGAACGAATACCGACCAAATAATAGTTATTTATATGGCAAGGTACACCATTGAAAGGGAGTTCTTGACGAGTGTGACAATGCCGGACGAGCCGAAGACGAGTGCGGTATTCACACGAGTCAGGACTGCCCTTTCTAAACTCCTACAATTATCATAATTTTTCTTAAGAAATTCACGAAAATAACGCTTTTCATTTTTGGGAATTGTGCGTAGAAAGGCACTTTCTCGCACTGGTGCGAGAAAAAATACCGTGAGGTGTTTGTACGCATGCGCAGTATTTTTCTCGCAAGTGATGCGAATAAGTGCCTTTTGCGCTCACTTCACAGGAACGGTAAGTGGGATTTTACGTTCATACCTTGATAAAACATTTTTTCCGGTCCATTTATCTTAAACGTTCGCGGAACGTCTCGACGAAGAACGGCACAATGAAGAATTAGTGGCCGACTTGATGTGAAATGCCTCATAATTAGTATAAAAAGTATGCTGGTGATTTTTGTGGATTAGACCGCACAGATTTGCATCGGTATATACTCCAGAAGGCCGAAAAGCGACATTTATTAGAAAATTGCGCCCTGCGGCATTGACATCGATCGTCCAGCGAATAAATTTAATAACAATGAAATAAACATTGCGTAAAATCTATATGAAAAAATGAACAATTTCATAAATCGACGAAAAGCGATTGATGAAACGCAAATATTTTCATACAGTATAATCCAGGCTCTGTATCTGTAATACGCCCAAAGCGATATATAAATATTTTTAAATTGCACGTTTCCGAGTCACATAAGCCAATGTGTTTGGTGAGAGTTTCGCAAAAAACAAAAAACCAACAAAAAAAATTGAAATGTTTGTCCATCTGCAATCAGATAACTGCGGAAATTGAGCGAAGTCTCTCATATGTATCGTAAAAGAGTTTTAAAGAGATAGAGAAAAAAAGATTATGATGAAAATATAGACTCGTCATATGTTTACAAATTTTTAAATATCTATTTGTATATATTTAGTGTTTTTTCCGTTTCGATCGACCTACCTGAAATTCGTCCCAAGGTATCGAAGAACACTCCTCACTGGCGATGTTCGATATCTGCGCTTTTATGGACGAAGTGAAGCCAGAAGACTGCTGTATAATCTCCATTTTCGATAGTTTGAACGTCGCCATCGAAACCTGTAAAAGGATAAATTTTTTAATGACGAATGCATTAAATTCATAATTCTTATGTGTTATTTGCAGAGTGTTAACACTCACGAGATCCTTTCTTTTGCAAACGCTGTCCATAGACTTCTCACTCTGGGTGTCCGGTGTTTCCTCGACGACTTCCCTGGCCTCCTCGACAGTAGTAATTCCCGTGGGATTGAGACTTCCAAACACAGACTCCATTTTCTCTTGTTCCTCGAGAGAAACTACGACATAGTTTTCGCTGTCCGAGCTAATGTCGCTCCGCATGGAAACGGTATCGCTACTACCGTCCTCCGGTGATGCTTTCAACGCGGAATCTATCGAGGTCATCAAATTTGCGAAACCTTTCTTCATCGAAGACAAGCCAACGTTGAAGTTATTCGGAATAAACGGTGCACTGGGATTTCCGAGATCATGCTTCGAACTCTGATGTTTTAAAATAGATGTTTTTGAAACTTCGCTCTCCCCGTCCATCGACTGATTCCACTGACGATCCTCGCGCGATATCGACGAGCCGAGAGGGCCTCCGACATTCTGATGCTGAGCCTGATGCTCACTTTCCATCTTACCGTTTCCATTCTGTTTGAAAGTTACAACGGGTTGAGCGCTGCCGATCGCATGCGGAAAATCCATGGAGAGCATCGAGGCAACTTCGCTCTGCGGTGTGTCGACGTCGTTGCTGGTGTTCAATCTTTTAGCGCCGAATTCGCCCCTGGCGTTCGCAGCGGTATTGTGCCAGGGTATAGATGTTCCGGCGAGATCTTCGGCGATGCTCGAAGAATCCGGTACGACGGACTCCAAATCCCCACCGGAATTTTCCTTTCCCGGCGATTGCGAAGGTGTTATAAAAGTCACCTCAACTTGGGGCACCAGAGCTCCGATCGCCATTGATCCGCCGGATTCCACTTTGAGAATTTTGTTGGAATCGACGACAAGATACGTCGCCATTTCTGAAATTACTTCCGACAGACGAAGAAGGAAAAGGTACTGATAATGATTTATCTGTACGCTGACGAGATTGCTGATGTAGGCGAGACCGTGGATATCGGCAAAATTTTGGGACCGATGTCTCGTCGAACCCTTCGAGTTCATGTGGAGCCAGACTGTTAGAGGAAACGCGTCGAGAAAGGGGACCGGACGGTTCGAGCCTACTGCTCGGGCTCCGAAAAAATCACCCCATACTGGCTCCAAATTGCAACACCAAACGTCTTTCGCTTCCGTCCAGAGGAGCTCCCGATTGACCTGGCGGACGAGCTCGTTCACGGTATTGCAAGTGAAATGTGGCGGATAGGATCTGACGTTGTCCCTTCCTGAATGGAAAAAATTACGGATTATTTATTAGTTACAAGAAAATTAAAGTCAAAAGGGCACGAGATTTTGTGTAGGTGCATTTATGTGTATTATACGTATTGCGAAATGAATTTATCGTTCTTTTGTCAAGAATTTAAATTTCTACAGCTTTCGGAGCTTTGATTTCGTAAGACGTGTGGTGAAGAAGCAATTCAGTTTTTGATTCGATATGAATGTAAGAAACTGTAACGTTTTCACAATTTGCAATGAATATCGTACCTGCGCAGTGATCGAGAAATTTGTCAGTGACAACGTGAAAGTCCGATGGTTTACTCGGAAATTCAGCGCCGAAGAACATTTGGGCCATTTGAAAGGCGTTGAGGCACTCTGCCAAATCGGCGCGCGACGATCTCTCACTGGACCGCACATTCGTCACCGAAACCCTCGACGTTTGTATATGCAGCGATTTGGGCCTGTCTCTCTGATTCGGATAATCCTGTCCTTCGAAAACTATCTGAAAGCAAAATAATCGGTTCATAAATACAACGGCTAATATCTTATGATTCAGATATATCGTATAAAATATAGAATAAAAGAGCAAAGTCGCAAAGTTGTAAACAAAATTTACACATTTCGCTTCCTCTTTTTAACATTGGCAAGGGCTCTCTTAGGGGAAGGCACGTAAAACAATTTTATATAAAAGGGTATACCCAGTTAGGAATACAGAGAAGGGCTTCGCATTACGAACCGAAAACCGATCATACCCGACAATAATTTTTGAAACTCACCCTCGGCAATATCGCTTCGAGTTTCACGTCGAAGTACATCATGTTCGACGAAGTGACGGCAGCTTTTTCCGCGCCGAGGATCAGCGAGTTATAAAGATTCAATGCGAAGGAATTGAACCACAAACAGGAGCATATATCGTAGTTGACTTGCAGTGGATTTAACTGTACATAGAACTTGGGTGGTGGCACTAGAAAAAACAAAATGATTAAACTGTAATATGCGGTATGTTACTATGAATATCTTTCTTATTCTGCATGGCAAAAAGAACTTTGACTTATCACAAGCGAATTATTCTATTGGTATTAGTAGATAAGTAAAACTTACGTGGAAACGCGATGTCGCCTGGATAATAGTAATAGGTAAATTCAGCATGAACAATCGTCACATCGTCCGGAAGACAAAATTTGTCCCGATCGCCTGCGAACAAAAGACAGTTTGTTGAACGATTTTTAGCCGAATGAAAAAATAAACGATTGCACGATCTCAATACGATTTTCAACGCATGCCGACATAAAAATATGTAAAATCCGCGCTCGCATGACACACCGAAACTCTTATGATGATTGTGTTTACTCGTGTGTACGTTTTTAGCCTTGTATATTATACACGATGTACTGTACGATGCGATACATTGTGAACGAAGGGTAAGAATGGAACGAAGTATAATGGTCGTACGATGCAGCGATACGTCTACGCAGGCAGGCTACGACTATTCCTTGTTTATTATTGTACCTGGTATGTGCTTCTTCCTCGATTGAGCTGTGCAATTGTTGAACAGTCTCTGTCAATAACTTGGTATTCTCAATCGTATCAAAAGATATTATAATCGTATTAGCAGTCTTAAACGCGAACGTATATTTTTTTAAACAGGAAAAAATATCGGGACGAATATAGGTAATAACCCGAGGGCGTAATTTCTAAGTAGATAGTGATTGTGAATCAAAGGCGTCCAGATCGGTTCCAAGGACAAAAGAACTCGCGTGAGAGAAACGTTATTGGAATGTGAAAGGAGTGTACTCCCATTCATGAATACTCTGGTGAAAATATTTCTCTGAATATGTCTGTAAATGTCTCTGAAAGTCCCGGAAAATTTGTCAGAAATTTCTCTGAATTTCTAAAATTTTTCAGAACAACATTTCTTTTCAGAAAAACATTTCTGAATCTAAATATTCCCGATTGTTCTGAAAACCTCTAATTTTCTCCGCCGACTTCACTTAATAACTATGAACTTTATTGTTTTTCTCCGGGTAGTAATTTTCCATATTAACGAACATTTACCTGGAAAACTCCTATTTTCGCTGATTTACAGCGAGTAACGAGTAGATCTTAGACAGAACTCGTAAGTTCTGTGAAATTCTCAAAACACATCCGAGAAAATCGGTGTTTTTCAGAAAATAAATCGTATTTTCTCTGGAAAAGTTTATTGTTCGTACGAATACCAGAACAAGCAAATCTTAGAGTGAACTCGCAAGTCTCTAAAATCCTTTAAACCAACATTATCTAGGAAAATCATAGCATTTCCGAAAAATTAAAAGTTAATTTTTAACGCCCGCTCTTGGTACGAGTAACAGAATGAGTAGATTTTAGAGATAATTCATATGTTCCCGTAACGTACTGTATCAACAAAAATCGGACTTTTTCATAATTTTCGGGAAATTACTCTGAATTACTCTGACAAATTGTGACTACGAAGGTTATGCCGAGAAAACAGTACAGATATTTAACAAATAACAGAAAACTCAGAGAAAAATGTCCGAAAATCTCTGAAAATCACAGAAACGGTCTGATTAGAGTTTTTAGACGATTGTCAGAGAAATATTTTCACCAGTGTAGTCACTTTCCTAAAAAGCACTTTCGGGAAGAGAAGGATAGGATAACATTACGTACATATCCCTGGCAAAGAAAAAAAGAAAAGAACGTGATTCAGCGAGTTGAAAAATTAAATTCTGGACATCGCGGACTTAAAAAAAAAGATCCTACCGCACTTTACCTGCTATGAACTCCTTCGTCGTGGGTTTTCTTGTCGAGCTCGTGACTTTGAATATCGTGAAGTCGTCGATCTTTATAATCATGCAAGTCGTCATGAGTTTCGCGAGTTGCTCCAGCACGTAATTCTTCACGGGATTTCCGCTGGCGTGTTGCGACGGTTTCTTCTGATCCAGAGAACTTTGACTCTGCGTTTGGTGATGTGATACTCTGTCCAGATCGTCGAGGGTAGGCTTCAGGCCACCTTCTTGTCGTGAAGATGAAAAAGAAAAGAGATTGATGAACAAAAAATTCCTTGTTATTTTAAGTTTCTTAAATCGGTTGAGCGACCATTTCTGGTTTGTGTGATTCCATACTTTTCGACATTTCACGAATATACATTTATATTCGAGCAAATCACTGTAATATATTTAAAGCAAAAATCAACGCCTTTAACAAAAATATTCAGAAAATGATACTGCAATTCAAGACTCACTCTTGGCAGAAAGCCTGCGATGAAATTCACCAAGCACAGGGCAAAAATTATTGGCAAACAGTAAAAAAACTCACCAAATATAAACAATCTTATATTACCTCAACTAA
>JAPYZC010004587.1:0-10096 GCA_030522665.1 Ichneumoninae sp. A BG-2022a | reverse complement strand
TGCCGGAATGACCCGACGATCCTGACAACGACGTCGAGAGAACGGCCAAGTGTCCTCGAATCAACTTCGCAACCGCGTACCCGGTGACGGCGTTTCACTCGGCGTCGTTTCGTCGAGAGATGAGAGAGGAGTACCGCGAGCTCGTAAAGTTAACAGAGGCGTCGACGGTGTGCTCTACTTATGCCTCGGTTTAATGGGGGCTGGTCCGCCGCCGCTAGCGTTTATGTTAACGTCTCGCGGTCGAATCGAAACGACGAGATGCCGTTATAGTGAATATAACTTGAAATAAGGGCTTCTGATATCTCGTGCTGGCCGGTGAAACGCGTTCAGTTTGACGCGTAAACAGAAATGCAAATTAATGTAAATATTCAAAGCTGAATTTTGTTAGTAACTATCTCGGGTTCTTTGACTCGGTGAAAAAGTTAACTTTCTTTCAGTTCGTTTTACGATAACGAGGCAGTGAAGATAAAAAGGTGGAAGCGAAAAAACAAATTCAATGAGCAGGAAGAAGAAGAAGAAGAAATAAGGGACGGCAGACGGTTCGGTTTTCAAGAATCACGTTCGCTCGTCCCGACCCGCTGCAGCACACTCGCTTCTGCAGTAGACTCTTCCGCTCTGTATATATGTAGTGTATTCACCCTTTCTTCTTTTTTTTCCCCCGAAAGTACTGGCCGTAAAAGTACGACGTGTCGTAGTCGCGGAGGGCATCTTTTAATTAACCCTTCGACCTTGCTACGGTACGGTACGTTCCTGTCCCTTTTTCCTTGTTTCCTTCCTCCCATCCACTGGTTTCTTCAATTAACCGACTCCTTTGTATTAAACGTACGAGCCGACTGCAACGGGAGAGAACTCGTGAGGAAACGATGTTCTCTTCGTCTCACCACTATCGCAGAGGTTTCTCTACAACGAATTCGATATATATATGTATATGTGTGTGTATACATATACATACATATATATATTGGTGTGAATGTATGTAAGTATGCATGTGTGTATGTATGTATATATACATACAAGTGTGAGACAATTCGTCGTATGAGACAGCGAAGTACGAGATACAAGGTAATGGTAATAATGCTCAGACCCGGCCCAGTTTTCATGCCCTACTCTCCACACTAAGAGAACGATAGAATAAAAACGGCCGGTTATTCGAGAAAAATCACCACAGCTCATGGTAGTACGCAATTAGGGCGCCACCTACGGCAGAAAAACCCAGATTTTCCAACAATTTTTATCACAATATCTTCGGAAAATTCTTATAAATCCGGTACTTCGTGTCATAGGTGGCGCCCTAGTTCCATTCTACTATGTACTATGGTAATATTTCTCAAGCGATATACAGTGAGCAGAAAATATCGATGACTCAAGTAAAATGTGCCTGCGGGCTGCCATAAAAAAAATGTTATTTCAATTCTTGCAATTCCATACGGTATTGAAACGATAACATGTCACATTGACGGTCTTGCCATCGTCGTTTCAATATCATATGGAATTGTAAGAATTGAAAGTAGAACTGAAATTTGAAAAAATTATTCGCAAGCGAATTTTTCCAGTGTAATTACTAGATCCTTCTCTCAGTGTATAATTAATTTCATTACGAATCGGATTATCAGAAAGTCAAGATTCACTCTCGAAATTAATTCATTAATTGTTGCAAAGGATGAAGTTCCCCAAAGCGACTAACAACTTCTTGAATCTGGCAATGCTCTTAACAGTTCGAGCATTGTTGCCTTTACATTACATTCGCTTCATTCACATCGCGAAATCTCGTCAGGGTTCGAACGAACAAATAGCGCGTCTCTAGTAGAAGATTTCGAGTCGCATGACGTCCTCAGTTTTATCTAGGCCCGAGGTAATGCTCGAAAATGTGCGCCGGAGATGTTTACTATCCCACACTGCTTGTCGCATTAGACTAATCCCGTGAATGTATATTCCATTGAAAGCCTCGTCTTCGTCCACATTCGGAGAAACTATAAGGAGCGAAGCTTCAGATCAGCCCGGTGTTACCTGGTTTCCGTCCCCCCGGGCGAATCGGGTATATAGAACTCCTCTAAACTTATGCAGGTCGGATTCATGCAGATGCACTGTGGAAGCGCATCGAGCAAAAGCTGCGGGAAACGCGAGATCTCGACGATGTTGTTGGCAATCCGATGGGAAGAACGACGGGTATACCCAAGTACATAGCCCTCCCAAGAAAGCTGGGGATGCAGGCGGGATGCATAAGTATGGGAACGGCGGAGCGGATGAGCAGAGAGAGAAGGGGCGAATGAAGGATACACGAGCGAGAGGGACGCGAATAGGAGAGCATTGGAGTAGCTGGGGATTCGCGGTAATTCTCGAGTCTTTGCCTAATTGGATTACCAGAGATTCCAGTGTTTTGCTTATTAAGGCATAGCGCATTCTTGGTCTCTGCAGCATCTTCCCTGCCTCCTCCGTTATGTGGTACTTCAATCGGGCTTTTGGTCAGGTGGAACACAATGGAGGCTGGTCTCGCTCGCGGGCTTTGTCGCCGACGTTACTCTTGACCCTCTTTTTATATTTCTTTCATTCTCTGAGGCTATACATAGACTATAGTGGAGGCAAGCCTTTCACTTCTGCTTTAACGGTTCCGCAATAGAGTTTTTTATCTGCCAAGGTGAGAGGATGTTCTTTTGTTTTTTTCTCTTTATATTTCATTTTTATGTTGCAATTCTTATTTAGTTGACGGTTGCAAATGATCATTAGTTAATCTAATGAGCGGTCTTGAGGTTGCACTTTTTTGGGACTAACTTAGAGTACATTCATCGTTTCCGTGGTGTAGTGGTTATCACATCCGCCTAACACGCGGAAGGTCCCCGGTTCGATCCCGGGCGGAAACATATTTTTTTTATTTCGCTAAATGGTTTTTTTTTTTTTTACCTAGGCTAGCCTGGGACAAAACGTCGTGCTACAACGTTTTATGAAACATTCATTGAAACAATAAGAAAGACTGGGCTGAATTGGACACTCCGTAGACACAGCGCATGCGAGGTTCAATGGGGCCTCCTAAGTCGAGGTAAACTATAAAATGTTAAGTCTCGTATCGAAAGTGAGATTGCGAGGTATCCCATTTTGCCCCAACCCGCCGATTTCCGCAAATGCGCTAGATAATGAGCACGAATCTCATTTATTTTTTAAGTAAATTAGCCACGACCGCGCGCCTCGCGCGCGAACCCCCATCCTTTTTGATATTACCTCTTTTTTTTACATTCACTCTTATATGCTATGAATTCCGAAATCTCGAAAATATAATATATGAGAGTGATTTGGGATTTTCGAAATCTACTTCCATATGCTATGAAAGCCAAAAACTCGAGAATATAGCGTATGAGAGTGATTTAGGATTTTCGAAATCTACTCCGATATGCTATATGAGATTTAGGATTTTCGAAATCCACTTCCATATGCTATGAAAGCCGAAATTTTGACAATATAGCGTATGGAAGTGATTTAGGATTTCCGAAATACACAGCGATATGTTATAAGGGATTTAGAACATTCGAAATCTACTTCTATGAAAGCCGAAATTTCGAGAATATAGCGTATGGGAGTGATTTATGATTTTCGAATTCCACTCGCGTGTGCTACATGGGGTTTGGGTTTTTCGGAAATAGTTAAGGAAACAAATTCTGACATACGGAATTAGTACTATACGGAATAACAAGCAAAATAGTTAAGTTGCGGGGTTATTTGTTGAATAATAATTTTTATCTTCAATTTGTTAATTACAAATTAACTGTCAAATGGCACACCACGACCGAAGTTACTCGTCGAGCGACTCAAGCTTCAGACTCTTACAGCCAATCAGGGAGCATTTCTTAACCGCAACAATATATATATATATATATCGAAAATGCAAGTTATTTTAGCCACGGATTTTTTTGAAGAGTGACAATTGATTAATAACTCTGAACTCATCCGAAGAACCTTAATTCCTGAGCCTTTCCGTTTTACCGCAGTTTTCCTTATTCCAATTCACACACATCGTTTCCGTGGTGTAGTGGTTATCACATCCGCCTAACACGCGGAAGGTCCCCGGTTCGATCCCGGGCGGAAACATTTTTTTTTTTCGTTTGGCTAATACATTTTTGAGGAAGTGAAAAATAATAATCAATGGTAAATGAAAAAAACAATATTAATAATAACAATACTGGCGATAACATTTTGACAAACTGTGTGATAGCGATTCCGAAGTCAATTTAAATATAGATTCTCGTTTCGATAGTTTTGTAATGAATGCATTACATGACGAAGAAATAAATATACCTTATGGTCCATGGAGAGGGGGCGGGGGCGGGGGGGGGGGGGCGGGCGTAATCTAATCGACAAATATACGACAACGACAGTTTCGTCATTCTCCTTCCGTCGATTGCCAAAATTCTGAGAAAGTTCGCCAGTGTCGCGTGGCACATGAACCTACGGATTTGAAACAATCTTCGATATCGCCAAATGACCTGCGGCGAATTGCGATGTGAAAAATTATTATTGGCAACCGATTCTCAGATTAATTTTATCCGCGACAGTTCACTCGATGTATCGAGTTATATGCGCAGTAAATCTCAATTAAATCGTGAATACGTATAACTAATCTCGCTGTCGGTGTGTTGCTGTTTGCCCGTTTTTGCTGGTAGCGGCACCGAAACAAGCCGAGCTCGTATGAAAATATCCGCGAAGGGCAGGAGAGCCGCGGGGCTGTAGCGGGCGGGCAGTAAATACGAATTAATGGGGTTTTGATTAATATAAAACGCCGCTGGCTCGAGCGCCGTCGACTCTCCTGTCCTGCGGTGCCAACCACATGTCTGTTTTACACCCGTGGAAATACGTTGGCTTCGCTGTTCACCGCCAAGGAACGGATTATAAAAACCGATGGATCTACGCAAAAACGTGATTTGTTTATGCAAATCCGCGTGTTATATATTCTCCTTGCAAATCTTATCAAGGAATAATCGATCTGCCATTACTGAGAGCTGCCAAGGAGAGTCAGAAATATAAAAATAAAAATAAAACGAAGTTTTCCGCTGTCCGGCAAATCGTGCGAGGTGCTAGTCGAACAAATGTCAACGTCCCGAATAATTACCTTATCCCCATTAATAACCGAGGTCCTACACCAATCACTATGTTTGTTGGTTGCCGCAACTGACTAACTGCATTGTTAAATACTGTGTGTCTCTTAACTTATCCGTTTCTGTTGATTGCACATTCGAGATTTATCCACACATATTCCTATCCAAGATTTTTATCCAAGAAATTTAATGTGATGGTACTGAAAGTTTTTATGCATAAACTGGTATATTAAATTCCACGTAAAATCGTGATGAAAAATGTACGTACAGTATGTTAAAAACTTCAGAAATACTTTACTTTTAATAACTTACTTTAATTTTACTATAAAAGTACTCTAAATCTAATAATGAGTCCATTAATTTTTCATCACAATTCTACATTGTACATTAAATTGAATACACCAGTTTTTAACTCCCGACTGCCCGCTGGAGCAAAAAGTTGGGAGTTATGCGTTTCACTGACGCCCCTCGATTTTGCTCTTTTCGTTGTCTCCAGTGTTTTTGCATAAAAACTTCCATCCCGGTGCATTAAATTTACCATTTTTTTCACAGTATTTTTTACACGTTATGTCACTGCCTGCATCCAAGATACATTGCCGAGAAAAATAATAAAAAATCTCTGTAACGTCACCTCTGGTTTATAAACCTTAGTTTTGAAAAACCGAGATTATGAAATCGGTAGTGAAATCACAACGAAAATTTTCAAATTTTTCTGCGTGTCGTTACTTCCAGTTTAAAAGTGACATTTGCAACCCGGAAGTGACGTTACAGATGATTTTTAAAATTGTCCTCCAAAATGTATCTTGAATTCTGTCAATAGTGAAAGAAACGTTTGAATATACAGAAAAGTAAGTTAAGCAACGTGTATGATACGTCTCAAATGTATTTGCAATTCATTCCGAATGGAGCGAGCGACGGAAACGAATGAATTAAGGAACCCACAGATACGCTCCAGGCGATTAACTTTTTTGGGCTAATAAATTCGTCGGCTTTCCTTGTATAGTCAGTATGCGTTCCGTTCGCCTTATACGCGAGAAGAACTCCGGCGTTTGGTCCAACGATGCGTTAACGTCGTTACGACTGCGTTTTAATTAGAGTCTCCCTTCTTTTACTACCCACCGATTTTTGTCGCGGTAATGAGGGCAAGAAGGGGTTGACGAACTCTTCATATACAAACAGCCCGACGCGGCTGAGCCTTCCGCAGTTTTATACGTAATGTACACGGGCCAGTACTTATTGCCTAGCATGCAACCAAAGCTGCACGCGGATGATGCTGTATACCGCGTGCTATTGGGCGACCGGGCCAAGTAGTTCGTATGCGAGATGAGAGACTCTCGCGTACGCCGCATTCGCTTCGAGCTCGCGGTTCGCGAGGAAAAAAAAAGAAGAAACAAAAAAAAGTTCATCGTTGGTGAAAACGTGGTAGACGGTCTCTCGCCAGCAACTCTCCCGAGTGAGCCTCGGGAGAAAGTCGAGTAAACAGGAAAATAGGATTGCTGCTGGGCGATTTGGCTCTCTACTCTCTCTCTACGGTCGAGCCGTGAAACTCTGAGAGGCAGCTCTCGTGCACCTTGTTCTCATTCCCTCATCTCACTCTTGCCCTGCCCTCATTTCATCCCGCTCTCCCGCGTCCCTTTTTCTTCCTCGTCACTACTTCTTTAATTCCAACTATTTCCCTCCGCGTTTGATGGATTTCGTACATACAAATAGCGTGTGGTTGGTAATTTTGTACTCGAGGTCCGTGTATCGCTAGTTTTCGGAAATGGAGCTCTCAAAAATATTCACGGAAGGCGATGATGTACAAGAGAGCGGGAAAAAAGAAACCCCATTGAACACGTTTTGCCCAGTTTTTTCGTACTGCAACTTCCTACATTACTTTTCATACATGTATTTTTCTGACATTTCGACACGCATGAATCTTGGGTATTGACATACACTGTAAAAATAAATTGTAAATTTAATGTACTGGAACTTGAATTTTGCTGTCATTACTCATATTAATTAAACATTCGTGTACTTTGCTTTTAAAATAAAAATACCAGATATTAAAGTTGCGAATCGTTTGCCTGAAATTTACAAAAATTTTCATGAAAGATACAAATTTTGCTGCAAAATTGCAACGCACATGTGTTTGAAATTTCAGGAACGGTTTATGTAAAAACCTTCCAATACTGTTCATTAATTTTTTGTCGAACTGGCAAAGCATTTTTTTTACAGTGTAGAATGAAGACATACTTTGGGTATCAAAAATGCATAATTTCACATTGCAAGTGTAGAATAATTTATATATGATAATTTCTCGTACTCATCGGCCGACTGGAGCTGGACTTTTCGGTTGGTACGAAACTCCTTGGGGATATCGTTAATGAGAGCAGGAACGCCCAGTGGCGGGAGGACTCACGCTCACAGAGCCAGCGGGAATATGTTGGCTACTCGAAAATGACTGCCAGCAGCAGCAGCAACAGCACCGAAAGCCGGGGAACCCCGAGAGCGAGGCAATAATATGCCCTCGCGTGTAGTTTGTACTTAACCGGGATTAATTCCTCCGTTCTGCGCGCGGCATTGCGGAACGAGAGCGTGTCTCTCGGTGGCGATGAGGCTCTTTTCTCTCCTCACTCTCTCCTCCTCTCCTAAACAGACTCTTTACCGTCCCCGCGCAGCTCTAAATTTTTGCACTTTTTGTTTGTTTGTTTGCTCGTTTGGTTTGTACCCGGAAGTGTGTTTCGCGTATGAATAAAACACTGCAGTGCGGAAAGTCGTGAGAGTTAGGACAAGATTATTGCTCTGATATGTTTTTTTGTTCATTTTAGTGTTAACCCTACAACTCAAGACTGGGGTTCGAATGCACCCCACGCGAGCGCAAAAAATGAGATTTTTGCTGATTTTGTTTTCCGGTTTTCAGACTTCGAATCGGTTTTTCATTAACTAAATGTAAATAAACGAGATTTCTCGTACACTATTCTCTTCCTTATGAAGAAAACGAAGAAAACCATGCATGAGAAAGTCTGATTACACCCAGAAAAATAATTTATGTGACGGCCACCGTTTACTTGGTTCAAGTAAAATATTTATTTCATAATCTAAATATTTATTTCATTTAAGTAACTATTTACTTAATTTAAATAAATATTTATTTAAATAATATAAATATTTTACTTACACTGTATAAAGGGCGGCCATCAAATAAATATTTTTTCTTGACTTCGATTGGGTTTTCCATTAACTAAATGTAAATAAACCAGATTTCTCGTACACCATTCTCTTCCTTATGAAATAAGGAAGAAAACCATGTATGAGAAAGTCTGATTACACCCACAAAAATAATTTATTTGACGGCCACCGTTTATTTGGCTCAAGTAAAATATTTATTTGATAAGATAAATATTTATTTCATTTAAGTAACTATTTACTTAATTTAAATAAATATTTATTTAAATAAAATCAATATTTTTTCTGGGTGTATCAACATAGGATCGGTTTTATAGTCGAGAAAAGTGTGGGGTGCGTTTGGACCCCAGTCATGCGTTCGAAGGTAAAAAAATTAAGTAATGAGTTGTGGGGTTAAATGTGTATCTTCCTTTTGAAACATTGAATTCATTATGCAACTGTGAACGCGATTCATCGAGGCGTTACGAGAATATATGTGGAGGTGCGAAAGAGAGAAAAGTAGAGACGGAGCGAGAGAGCAGAATGAAAAGTTTCCTTTTCCTCAATCCCCGCAGGAAGGTAGTCGGGAAACTTGCGGGGCAGTCTGTACTCTGACTAATTAGTCGAGCTACACACATTCGCGATAGCGGCGTGCAACTGTTGCGGCTCAACCAAAGCTCAACTCGGCCGCGTGAAAATGTCGTAATTTAATTCAAAAAGTGAACTGTAACTCAAGGGTGAAACACACTCGTTGCAGGCTTCGCACAGACGGCCAGGATAATTCAATCGCCTCGTGTCGCGCGAGTTTACGTGGGCAGTTATACGCGAGCGGGCTGAAAATTCAAAACGCATATATTTTAATTAAAATACGTTCGACGGTGGCGTAACCGCAAATTATTATTCAAGGGTTTTCGGATTTGCGCGAACGTTCCCGGGTTATGGCCGAAAAGCCCGCCAATAATAAGAGCACAATTCCGTAATGGAGCATTTTACACTGTCACATTTACACACATAAGGGAGACCGGGGACAAAAGTAACAAAAATCCTTTTTAATTTTTTTACCAACAAACCCGAGGGTCTAACGCTTCGGCATCTAATGGTGTACCATTAACCTAGTCTTAGGTGCATAGTTAAAAAATTTCAAGCAGAAATATGCACAGAATTGCGATCACCGCCCCTTTAAACACAGACGAAATTCCGTAAGAATTTGGACCGCGGTGGGGTCAATTGTAACGGGTAGTGAGGTCAGTTGTAACATCCTCCTACATCAACGAAATCCTTCGCCGACCGTTATTAAGAAATAGAACGGGGGTGCATTAGCACAGAAAAACTTAAATTTAAATTTTCTAAAAAATTATTTGCCGGCTAAGCCGTTTTAGTCGGCTAAGCCATTTTAGCCGGCCCAACTATACAGCCCTTCTATAAATGTCATATTCTACAATTGGTTAGTTTTAAATTATAAGTGTGTAAATCATCGCTGATTGCTTAGAATGTAGGAATAAAATAAATAAAATATACTGGTATTGGTATTGGTATTGGAAGAAATCAATTATTGCTGGTACAGTTGACCCGGATCGACTGTTACAATCGACCCCACACATGATTATTAGCAATGTTACTGTGGCATCGGTAAATGACAATCTGAAACTAATCGTCTCAGCGATCAAAATGTTCCGCAAAAATGTACCTTTCACCTGATTGTGCTTGTTTGCAGTAATATTTTGTATTGTGTTGCCTGGCTGACGCGATCCGCACAGTCGAAAAATCATTTCTGCACTCGTGAATCACATTTGGTTTCGGCGAATTGGTATTTTTGAAAACTCAGCTATGAGGTGATTGCATGGTCATAAGGTGATGTCTATAATGTT